>BTHU01000018.1:35309348-35401848 GCA_036184795.1 Tokudaia tokunoshimensis | reverse complement strand
GGAGGAGGGAGCACACACCAGCACATCACAGGGTTCCACAGAGGAGGAGGGAGCACACACCAGCACATCACAGGGTTCCACAGAGGAGGAGGGAGCACACACCAGCACATCACAGGGTTCCACAGAGGAGGAGGGAGCACACACCAGCACATCACAGGGTTCCACAGAGAAGGAGGGAGCACACACCAGCACATCACAGGGTTCCATAAGGAGGAGGGAGCACACACCAGCACATCACAGGGTTCCACAGAGAAGGAGGGAGCACACACCAGCACATCACAGGGTTCCACAGAGAAGGAGGGAGCACACACCAGCACATCACAGGGTTCCACAGAGGAGGAGGGAGCACGCACTAGCACATCATAGGGTTCCACAGAGAAGGAGGGAGCACACACCAGCACATCACAGGGTTCCACAGAGGAGGAGGGAGCACACACCAGCACATCACAGGGTTCCGCAGAGAAGGAGGGAGCACACACCAGCACATCACAGGGTTCCATAAGGAGGAGGGAGCACACACCAGCACATCACAGGGTTCCACAGAGAAGAACGCCTTTAATTCCAGCACTTGGGAGGCAGAGGCAGATGGATTTCTGAGTTTGAGGCCAGCCTTGTCTACAGAGTGAGTTCCAGGACAGCCAGGACTACACAGAGAAACCCTGTCTAGAAAAACCAAAAAAAAAAGAATGACATCCACAATTCTGCTATCCACAGATTGACCAATTAGTTCTTTGGTGTGGAGTAAAGGCGATTCAAATGAGTAAGGACAGTGTTCAACAAATGGATTAGAAAATTAGAAAAATAGGCTAGGTATGGTGACCCATACCTTTAATCCCAGCCTTGGAAGGAGGTAGAGGCAGAAACAGGCAGACATATTTGGTTTAAAGAGAGTTCCAGGCCAGCCAGCACTACTTAGTGTGACCTTGTCTCAAGGACAAAATCAACAACAAAAATAAGAAAAATCTTCATGCTTTTGGACTAGGCACAGTGTTCACAGATAAGACATAGACAACATGATTATGTTCTAAAATTGAGTAAATTTAACTTCAACAAAATTAAAAACCTTTCTGCTGTGAAAGACACTTGCTGTTAGAATAGTAAAAACCCGCAACATGGATGGGAAGACCCTTGTGGGTGAGACTTAGGTAAGACCCAGGCTTGGCAGCACCCTTGCAGTGCTCCCGCACTTGAGAGGCTGGAGCACTACATAGCAGTTAGATATGACAAACCATGTAAACGTCATCGGGACACTGAGCATCCCAGTGCAGGCACATAAGCTCAGCTGCAGGAGACAGAGCAGATGCAAAGTTAACTTGCAAATGGCTGGTGTCCTGAAGGCACAGCTACTTAGAGCAAACAGTTGACAAGAACTCTGAATACAAGAGAAAAATAAGTTTTGGACATCGTATTTGTGGTGATTTTTCTTGGTTGCCAACTTGACTACATCTGAAAGTAACTAAAATTTAAAAACTAGGGCATACCACTGAGGGATCTTGCTTAATTTGAAGTGGGAAGATTCCCTTCTAATCTTCTGGGTGAGAAGATGCACCCTTTAATCTGGGCCACGCCTTCTGCTGTCAGCCTATATAAGGACACTGAAGCAGGAAGCACGCTCTTCGCAGCTTGCCTCACCTCACTAGCAAGCCCATTCCCTCACTGACACTGGAGACTATTTCCTAGGGATTTCAGCATATACTAAAGATCAGTTGAGACACTCAGCATCATGGACTGAATAACTACTGGATTCTTGGACCTTCTATTCATAGGAAGTTGGGTTAGCTAGATCCCAGCCTGTAAGTCATTCTAATAAATCCCCTTTCCATATATACAGAGAGATTCATTTTATAAGTTCTGTTACTCTAGAGAACCCTAACTTATACAGTACTAAACTCTATAGAAAAAAGATGATGGCCAGGCATGGCCTGTAATCCCAGCACTTTGAAGGCAGAGACAGGTGAATCTCTGTGAGTTCCAGAACAGCCAGGGCTACAAAATGAGGCCCTGAATAATAATAATAATAATAATAATAATAATAATAATATAACAACAACAACAATGAGGAAGAAGAGGAGGAGGAGGAAGAGGAGAAGGGGGAGGAGGAGGAGGAGGAGGAGGGGGAGGAGGAGGAGGAAGAGGAGGAGGAGGAGGAAGAGGAGGAGGAAGAGGAAGAGGAGGAATAGGAAGAGGAGGAGGAAGAGGAGGAGGAAGAGGAGGAGGAGGAGGAAGAGGAGGAGGGGGAGGAGGAGGAGGAGGAGGAAGAGGAGGAGGAAGAGGAGGAGGAGGAAGAGGAGGAGGGGGAGGAGGAGGAGGAGGAGGGGGAGGAGGAGGAGGAAGAGGAGTAGGAGGAGGAAGAGGGAGGAGGAAGAGGAGGAGGAGGAGGAAGAGGAGGAATAGGAAGAGGAGGAGGAAGAGGAGGAGGAAGAGGAGGAGGAGGAAGAGGAGGAGGGGGAGGAGGAGGAGGAGGAGGAGGAGACTGGCCAGCAGGTAAAAATGCTTGGTACCAAGCCTGACACCCTAAATTCAATCCCAGGACCCATGTACTAGAGAAAAAACTGGCTCCGACAAGCTACCCTCTGTCCCCCACATGTGTTACGTGTGTCCCTACGCAGCAGCACAAAATAAATCAATGTAAAAAGAAATTTTAAAAGAAAAGCAGTGCTAAACTTGACTGTAGACTTTAAGGTAAACTACTACAAGTTTGGGAAACTAACAATTTCTGTAACAACAGATCCCCCCCTAGACCCCCCCCCACCCCCGAGCCAAGATGAAAAGACGCCTCACCGTCATCTGAGGCGCCATCTTCACGCTCATCTCCACTTCCCGTTCCACCTTCATCTCCCGAGTTTCCAACTTCTTCAATAACAATCCTCTTCCCTTTGGTTTGGAGCTCAGAGGCAGACTCTAAATTCTTTAGATCTCTTTCAACCTCTGATAGGGTTTTCTGCAACATAATGAAATGTCTTCCTTTTAATAAAACACAATCATTATTTCTGGTAAGAATATGAAGAAGTTACTTTAAAATGAATAAACTTGAAAACTCAGTCTAGTCTCCTTTTTATAATAATTTCATTGTTTTGTCTGATTACAATGACTATGCCCACTATAAAATAAGCAAACAAACAAATGGATACTGAAGAACAATATAAAATAGATATAAAACAGGCTGAAGAGCAGCTCAGAGGTTAAGAGCACTGGCTGCTCTTGCAGAGGACCTGAGCTCAATTCCCAGCACCCACAAGTTACCTCACAACTGTCTGTAACTCCAGTCCTCGGAGATCTGATGCCTTCCTTCTGACTCCTGACACACCAAGCACGCCTGTGGTGCAGACATGCATGAAAAACACCAATACACATAAAATACATTTTAAAAAGAGAAGGAAAGAGTCACCCGAACTCCTCACAGTCACTTAACCCTGCGGACTTCCGAAGAGCTTCTAGGTATTTCTGTGTACAGACACTCACACAGACAGGCAGTTCATACAGACAAAACAGAAGCATGTGCTGTGAAGGGTAGTGTCCAAAGTTCTGAGATAGTCTACGCCATCTAGAAACAAAGACATTTCTATAGCCCCTCCCCATTAAGTATTTAACATTATTTTACTGGTGTGAGTGTGTGTGGCATGCAGGCTGCTGTCTGCAGAGGTCAAGAGGGTCAATCTCCTGCAACTGGAGTTACAGGAGGTTGCAGTCTGCCTGATATGGGTGCTGAGAACCAAACTTAGGTCCTCTGGAAGATCAGCAGATGTTATTAACTACTACTGCTAAATCATCTCTTCAGCCTCTAAAAATTATTAACATTATTGGTATGTGCAGGTACATGCACGTGTATGTGTGTGTGTGTGTGTGTGCATGTGTGTATATAGGGGGTTGGTATTCTAAAATTTGGTTCCTCAGTCACCACACACATTCATTCAGCACTAAAATGGGTTACTCTGTACAATCAGAGTGGGACTTGAGAACAAGAGCAGCTTCCTTGACTGTGAGTAAAAGCCCCTCCTGTCTGACCTAGGACACTGTAGTGGTTTGAATAAGAATGGCCCCATAAACTCATATTGGGATACTCAGTCCCTCATTGGTGGATCTGGTTTGGGAAGGATTAGGAGGTGTCGTCATTTTGGAAGAGGTTTGTCACTAGGAATTGTGTCACACTCCCCACCGTGATGATCATGGACTCACCCTCTGCAAGTGCAAGCAAGCCCCCAGTGACATGCCTTCTTCCTAAGTTGCCTTGGTCACGGTGTCTCTTCACATAACTACGCTTCCCTAAACAGCTTGCTTTCTCCTATCTCCAGGAGATGTCAACGACACCGTTTGTTTTTAAAAAAGATTTAACTATCTATTTTATGTATATGAGTACACTGTAGCTGTCTTCAGATACACCAGAAGAGGGCATCTGATCCCATTACAGATGGTTGTGAGCCACCATGTGGCTGCTGGGAATTGAACTCAGGACCTCTGGAAGAGCAAGTAGTCTGTGCTCTTACCTGTTGAGCCATCTCTCTCTCTCCAGCCTGACTGATGCCATTTCTAACATACATTCAGAAGCAGCTGGGCATGGCAATGTACACTCCCTTAGACCCATCCCCTGGGAGGCAGAGGCAGGTAACTCTGAATTCACTGCTAGTCTGGTCTATATAGGGAGCTCCAGACCAACCACAGTTAAATGCTGAAACCCTGTCTTAAAAACCCAAGATAAATCAGGAAAAGCAGAAACAGAAAACTACAGAGTTAGGCTTTAAAATAAATATATTGTCCATCCTTACCTTGGCCAACTCGTTGTCCGGCTCCACCTGCAGCACCCTTCTCAGGTCGTCCACAGCCTCCTGGGGCTTGTTTTGATGTTTATATGTAGTGGCACGTCTCAGGAGAGCTGAAAATGTACCAAGACAAGTGCTCGATAGTTTAACATGGACCATGACAGCGTTGACGCAGTCTGAATGAGCTCCCAACAAGAGGGGAAGTATAAGCAGCAGGTGTAGCTTGAACCCCCAGGTCCGTGTGGTAGCACAGACATGACCCTGCCATACCAGAAGGGGCATCAGTGGGTAGCAGCTACTTTGTAAATACCTTGAGACTTCCATACATGTTTGTCATGCTTTGGTCAAACCCACCCTCCTCCCCACCGATTCTTTCCCCCTAACAGCTTCTCTCACTCCCCATTTCATGTACTTTTTTAAAAAACAGAAACAGATGGAGTCCACCTAATGCTGTCTGAATGTGTGTGGTGCAGGGCTATCTACTGACGTGGGAGCAACATGGTGGTCTGAAGGAGAAATGTCCCGTGGGCACTGACATTCTAATACTTGGTCCAGTTGGTGGGGCTATTTGGGGAAGGTTAGGAAGTGCAGCAGCCTTCCTGGTGGACAGACGGTGTGATTGTGATTTTAGAAAGCCTCATCCTACTTCCAACCAGCTCGCTTGACCGCTTACAGTTAAAGCTGTGACGCCATGCTGTCTGCTCCTTCTGCCAGGCCTCTCGCCAGGACGGATGCAAACAAACTCCTTCTCTGCTAAGCTGCCTTGGTCATGGTGTTATCACGGCAAAGAAAAGTAACTCATATGGGTCTCCTCTCGGGCTGTGTCTGAAGAGAACTGACCTCCCTCTGCAGCTCCAGTCTCCTTGTAACGCCCGGGGCGACTCACAGCCTGGACCTGCCGCTCGCTCTCTGCCGTTTCCCAGGCCCTGCACTGTGCTGTCGCACTGGGGAACCGCTCACCCAACAGTAACACTTGGCTTCCTTCAGCTGCCACTGCTCTTACCTCACCGTTTTCTGGACACTTAGAAGATAGCTTGTAGAAATGTTGTAGGCACTGATGGGCCAAGGATAGATAAAGTGCATTAGTGAGCACTATTTAGCCAGTTATTTTTGTTTGGTGGTGGTGGGAAGAGTTGTTCGTGTTTGACTTGATTTGGTTTCCTGTTTTGAGACAGGGTTTCATAGCATAGGCTGGTTTTGAACTCACTATACAGCCAAGGGTGACCTTTAAACTCTGGTCCCCTGAGTCTACCTCTCAGGAACTGGAATTGCAGGCACGGCCATGCTCCCCGGCTCTGAACAGCTATTTCTACGATGATCAGAGCTGGCTGTGGCAGTTATGAGAAAGGCCTAAATCCTAGCTTCATGGAGGTGAGGCAGGAGAATTGGAAGTGTGGGCCAGCCTGAGTTATATAGTAAGGTCCTATCTCAAAACAAACAAACAAACAAGACAAAACAAAAAAAACTAAACTAAGCCAAAACAACTCCAAGTTAACTTAGCATGTGGAACCAGGATGTCCTGGTGGTGACATCGGCAGGGGTCAGGAGCTGAGCACTGCGGCATATTGTGCCAGTATTTTTTTTTTTTTTTTGGCACTGCGGCATATTGTGCCAGTATTTTTTTTTTTTGGTACATTTCAATTTATAATTTTATAATCACTTAATACTAACAATGTACCATTCTAGTCTCTTGGACCCTTATATGAGAAAACTTTACATAGTAAAATGGTATCTCGAGGAAAAAAAAATCAGGCTCAATAATTCTGAAATGTAAGAAACAGTGTGTCAAATGTGTTTTAATATGCTATCAATGAATAACTGGAAATTATGTAACACTCCCTCATTATATAACACAGTTTTAGCCTTATAAAGAACACACTGTGGTGTACATATTGGCAACTCAATAAAATTATAGGGCTTGGGGTCTAGTTGGACTATTACTAGGTAGTGGACTGCTAAGAGGACTAAGATTTGTGCTAGGACTAGGTGACAACTGCATTTTACAATGTTCTCCACGACTGTTTCAGGGTTTCCATTGCTGTGAAGAGTCACCATGACCAAGACAACTCCTATAAAGGTGAACGTTTAACTGGCTCTGGCTTACGGTTTCAGACGTTCAGGGCATTATCATCATGGTGGGAAGCACGGCAGTGCACAGGCAGACACGGTGCTGGAGAAGGAGCTGAGAGTTCTACATCTGGATCTTAAGGCAGCAGCAGGAGACTTACCCTCCCCGGGCTCCTCCACAGGAGGCTCTCTTCTGTCCTGGGTAGAGCTTAAGCATAGTTCCTCACAGCCCACCCCCACAGGGACACACTTCCAACAAGGCCACACCTCCCAACAGTGCCACTTCCCATGGGTCAAACATTCAAATCACCACAATTACTATTTCTTCCTTTGAAAGATGTAGCATCACAAAGTACCTCAGGTGGGCTGCTGGACCTGAGGCAAGATACTTGCTTACCTTTTATGTTTCCAGGCTCCAGTTTCAAGGCCTTCTCACAGTCTTCAAGAGCATCACTCCATCTCTGCAACTTGATTTCGGCCTGAGCTCGATTGTTATAGGCAATGGCAGTGGGAAGGGCTGATAAGCTCCTACACAAACATAAGAAACATGAGGCGGCAACAGGGAGGTCAGAGGAACTCAGCTGAGGTTACGTTGTGGTTTGAATACAAAATGTCCTCACAGGCTGGTGGCACGGCGGTGAGGGGCTCTGGAAACAGAGGCTGAGCATAAGAGAAGGAAGTAGGGACCATGTCCTTGGCTTCTCTCCCTTTGCCCCCAATGCGTGGATGTGTTGGAGACTGGTTCTAATGCTTTGATTCAATCAGGAATCTGTGTGTCCAAATGCTAAAGGTCCTTCTCCCCAATTGTTTTGTGATCAATCAATAAAGATGCCAACGGCCAATGGCTGGGCACAGAGTTGCACAGACTAGGACATAGGGGGAGAAAGAAGGAAAGATGACCAGCCTTTGAGGTAGCCAAGGCATTTCAAAAATAAGCTAATATGTGTGTGTGTGTTTTGTATTCATGAATTCAAAGAGTTCCTGTTGGGAGGGGGTGGCTGGAAACATGCCACCCTTGGGGAGCATAAAGCAGTATAGCTAAAAATTCTCACTATATCAATGTCCCTGTCCCTGTCCCAGTCCCCTCCTATGTCCCACCATCAGGTGCACCATGAAGGATATTCCTGCCAAGTTGTTCATCCTTACTTCAGACCCGAGCTAACAGAGCCAAACCACCACATACAAGTCCAGCCCTCAGGAACTGTGAGCCAAAGTAAATCCTTCCCTTCTTGAAGCTGCTGCTCTCAGGTATTTAGGTCACAGCTATGCAAAGTAACTGGTACAAACTGTAAGTAAAACAAATCTAGACTGTATACGAGCTGAACTGTGTCCCTTAAAATTTATATGTTGAAATTCTAAACCTACGATGTCTCCGAATATGAATACCTCTGGCTTTAGAGGCTTTAGAGATACTTAGGTCAAGGATACATACAGCTCAGTGCTGGCCGGGTTCAAGCCCCAGTACCACTGTCTCAGTTTCTTTTCCTGTTGCTGTGATAAAATACTGCAACAAGACAACTTAAGGTGGAAAGACTTATTTTGACTCACAATTCAAATGCACTCCACCATGGTGGGGAAAATCATCATAGGCACAAACAGGGGCAGAGAGAGCCATGATGGGCAGTGCTGCTTAAGTGCCCGTTCTCTGCTTACACAATCTAGGATCCTTGGCGGGGAATGGCACCACCTATAGTGGGTGGGTTGTCCCAACTCTACACAATCAAGATAAGAATCCCCCACAGGCAGGTCCATGGGCCCAGCTTCCAGATGATTATAGATTCTTCTAAGGTTACAAATAGTACTTGTCATTAAAGCCACCACAAAAAATGTTTAAAAAAAGTAATTAAGTTAATATGAGGGCCTCAGTGTATGTACTCTAGTTTGACAAAACTGATATCCTTAAAAAAAAAAAAGGAGAGATTAGAGTCAGACACGAGTGACAGGCACACCATGTGAGCAAACAGGAAGAAGACAGACACCTGCCAGCCTAGGTCAGCACCTCTAAAGCAACCAACCCTGCCTTCACCTTGAGCCTTCAGCAACTCAAGGTAAACATCTTGTTCAGGCCACGAGGGCTGTGGTATTTGGTGATGGCAGTCCTAGCTAAAAAATGTAACTTATGCCTGAGAATACAGAAACACAGTTCTGTATGAGACATCTCCACGGAGACAGAGCCTTAACTACACAGTAAAAGGCTCCAAATCAGTGCAGCCTTTAGAGGGGGCTATGAAAATTTAAGTACTGCTGAATCTCTGTTTTAAAAATTAAAAACAATTTTAACTCCGTGGGAATTACTTCCAAGCACAAAAATGTGGAGTTATCAATCACAATTAATACCCTGTATTTAGTTGTTACTGTGTTGGCAATAATCAATTTGTTTATAATTAAAACTAAGATTAACTATAAGGAAGTTATCATAAAACTATTTAATCAAAGAAATTTAACTGAAAGAAACAGAAGAGAATATCAGAAGAAAGAGGACTACAGACGAAGCAGCGAGTTTTGACAGATTAGACGTAGCACAAGATACAAGTGGAATGCAGACCAGAAAATCTTCCTTTCTGCTGCTTTAAAGGTGATTTGGAATGATGTGAAATAACCATACCAGATCTAGGAAAGGTACGGGTATCCATGCATTGTGTTTACTAAACACAGAGGAGAAATAGAAGTTAAAAATGGAAAAGTCATAAACAGGATCAGTTCACTAAGATCATTAAAGGTGCACACAGAGGAATTATAACAGTTGGTAGAGATCAGGATAGGACGATATACATAAGGTAAGAAAGTACCCAGCACCGAGTATAGGCAGTGAGCACCCTACCCTACTTTCTTAGTCAGGGTTTCTGTTGCTGTGGTGACAGACCATGACCAACAGCAACTTGAGAAGGACAGGGTTTACTTGGCTCACACTTCCACAGCACTGTTCATCATCGGATGGAGTCAGGACAGGAGCTCAAGCAGGGCAGGAACCTGGAGGCAGGAACTGATGCAGAGGCCATCCATGGTGCTGCTTACCAACTTGCTCCTCATGGCTTGCTCAGCCAGCTTTCTAATAGAACCCAGGAACCCCAGCCCAGGAATGACATCATGTACCATGGGCTGGGCCCTCCCGCCATCAATCACTAATTAAGAAAATGTCCTACAGGCTTGCCTAGAGCCAGATCTTCTGGAGGCCTTCTCTTAATGGAGGTTCCCTCCTCTCAGATGACAAAAGATCATGTAGCACAGCTACTGAAGGCACTGAGTGCCCCCCCCAACACACACACACACACACACACACACACACACACACACACAGACACACACATACACACACACAGACACACACAGACACACACACACACCACACACACACACAGACACACACACATACCACACACACACACACACATACACACACACCACACACAGACACACACAACACATACCACACACACACAGACACACACACAGACACACACACACACACAGACACACACACACAGACACACACACACCACACACACACACACACACAGACACACACACACACAGACACACACACACAGACACAGACACACAGACACACACCCACACCACACACACACACACATACACACACACACACACACACACACACACACAGAGTTCATCTCATCCTCGTTACCATGGACTACCTCTCTCCAGCCCCTAAGAGAGCAAAACTAAGCCACAAGGGAAGGAGAACCCCTGACCTGGTGTAATACATCACGGCCTCTTCATAGTCTCCCGAGTAGAAAGCCTCATTCCCTTTCCCCTTTTCACGATTGGCAAGAAAACTCTTTTCCTTCTCATTCAGACCTAGAAATAAACTCACATGAAAACACAGCCTAAGATGATTTCTTGCAACGTCTGAACACTTGAATGTTTTTATTTTAGGGCGGCCCTGGAACTAGAACCTGGTGCCTCAGGCATGCCCAACAAGCGTTCTACCACTGAGCTATACTGTCACACCCAAGAATAATTATTTTAATGAAGCAGAAAGCCATAGACTAAACAAACAAAATAAAAGCTCTCTTGAGTTTAAGGCTATTTCTTCTCTTCTAACCATGTGGGGATTTGTTTTTGTTTAGGATTGGTTTTCTTATGGCTGGTTTTGCTATTACTTTAAACATCTTGTATGGACTTCAGATGAAAAGTGTCTCATTTCTTTTGTTTATGCAAAAAAATGAGAATTTTTTTAAAGAGCGTTGGAAAAAGGAATGGAAAACAAAAGAATATTATAAGAAAAATAGGTTTAGTTGGGCAGTGGTGGCGCATGCCTTTAATCCCAGCACTTGGGAGGCAGAGGCAGGTGGATTTCTGAGTTTGAGGCCAGCCTGGTCTACAGAGCGAGTTCCAGGACAGCCAGGGCTACACAGAGAAACCCTGTCTCGAAAAACCAAAAGAAAAAAGAAAAAATAGGTTTATATTTTGAAGTCTTACAAACTTCAGTATTAAAGCCAGGTATAGTGGAACAGACCTCTAACCCAGCACTTAGATAATACAGGCAGAAATATCAGAAGTCCAAGGTCAAGCTCTGGTGAGTTCAAGGCCAACCTGGGCTACATGAAATTCTGTCTCAAACAAAATTGAGCAATAAAAGCTAGAAATAAACGTGTTAGGATGGTCAACTCTGGCCAAAAGTCTACAAACGTTTGTGGAAATCACTAGGATGGTATTTCCTTACCTGACACATTTTCCGTAATTAAAAGGTTGGAAAAGGACCAATCTCCCTTTTCTCTTATTACCTGCTGTTTCTATTTTTGTCTCAATTTTAGACAAGTGAGCCTTGTTGTTTATGACAGTCTTTTCTTTGTAATCATCATCAATCTTTGAACATTCTTTTTCCACATCAAATCTGAAACAATAACAGAAGACTAGTACAATACAAGTAAGAAACAAACCTCAGCACTGCTCTCCTTGCCACCGAGGTTCCTACTGGGTGTCTGCAGATGGGATGCCTAGGACAAGCTCTAAGCCCTGTCCTGGAACCGGCTCTGTAGACCAGGCTGGCCTTGAACTCACAGATATTGTCCGGTCTACAGAGGGAGTTCCAGGATGGCCAGGGACACACAGAGAAACCCTGTCTCAAAAACAAACAGACTTAAATCTAACCTGTTTTGTGGTTGGTTTTTTAAAGAAAAGGCATCATTAATGAAAAAACTGAAATTAAAAGAGCTTAGATGCCAGATGTGGTAGTGTGTGCTGGAATTGTAGCAGCTGGGAAAGTCGGGAAGAGGAAAGACGGCCTGGGTTACATCGTGAGACCCTGTCTCAAAAGAAACAAGAAAAGGGGTGGGAAGTGTTCGGTAAAATGGTGACTTTACTAAAGTAATTTGAAACACTTGATGTATCAGGTTTATAATATTGTAAATTAGTATCGAATTTAATAGTAGAGAATTTTTCAGAGATAACTTTTAAATAAAGAAATATAAAACATACTTATCCCATTCTGCATAATCCCTTGGAATCCTCCTCTTAGCTGTCTTACTTTTAGAATATGTTTCCTGAAAGAATAGATCATACATGATGAGATACATTCAACCTAAGCTCACCAAGATTTATTATAAATGAACTGTGAGCCACTGGCATAGGACACACAAATGGAACAGATCAGAAAAGCAGGTCTCTGGGCATAAAAGAACCCCAGTGTCTTAAGTAACAAAACCTGAGGTGAAAGTCAGGGATTAAATCTGTAGTTAATACCAAGGTCAGTGTCATAAGTTTTTAAGGACATACACAAAAACTCACATACGTCATTGATGGTTTCTTAAAATAAAAATAGCACTAAACTCAATCATTCTTTTAGAGCTGAGGCATTTAGAGAGACAAGGATAACAACTTTGCTGGATGAGTAAGGGTTGTTTTGTTTGTCAGGCAGACAACCAACTTGGACTAATTCCAAAAAAAAAAAATTAAAAAACAAAACAATAACAACAACAAAAGCAGGTCCTAGCCACACTGGCGAGGACTGGGTGCTGCTGGGAGGATTTTCCCATTATAGCTCTCTTCAGACACCTGCACTCCCTGCTTTCCCCATGTGGCAGGAGACATGGCCACAGCAGCGTGGGATTATAACCACAAAAGCCTCATCAGAAATAACTAAAGAGTGGGCCTCTTCTCTTCCACCCTTAGAGAAATCGGAGGAGCGGACTCCAGTGAGCTGGCAGGGGCACAGTGGCCGGGACCAGGTCCCAGACTCGTTGCTGATTGATGATGCGAAAGCAGGGCAGGCTCTGTACCTGGAGAAATCAGGAGGAAGGCACAACAGCCATTAGACGGAGGAGTACTTAATTTCCCAGAACACATCATACAGTGCCAGGGAATGTGCCAGGAGGAGGGAGACTGAAGACAAAGGTAGAGACTAGAGCTCAGCTGTCATAGCTGAGGATGGCCAGCAATATTAGGAACTGGAAAAGCAAAGAGAGGCCTTCCCTACAGGTTTCAAAGGACCAGGCTCTGCCAATACCCTGGTTATCAGCATCTTGCCTCTAGAACTGCAAAACACATTCCTCTTGTTTAAAGCCAACCAGTTTGTTAGGAAACGAATAGAAGTGGCACAGCTTAGGGGTTAAAGGAGCTGAGGAGACACTGGAGTAGCAGGGCTGGAGCAGCGGCTCAGCAGGTAAGAGCACTGGCTGCTCTGGCTGAGGACCTAGGTTCAGTTCCAGCACCCGCATGCTGGCTCACAACCACTAGTAACTCCAGCTCTGGAGGGTCTCCTATCCTTTTCTGACCTCCTCGGTCACCATACATGTACATGGTGCACATACACAGATGTAGGCAAAACCCATATAAAATAAATATCAAAATATTTTTAAAGAAAGAAAGTGGGGGTACTTATATTCTTGTGTAGTTCTTCAATATCCCCATGTGAAATGTGCATTCCATTTAGAGGATAAAAATATATTACGTGTGTGTGTGTGTGTGTGTGTGTGTGTGTGTGTGTGTGTGTGTGTAGATCAGAGAGCAACATTCAGGAGTTGGTTCTCTTTTGGAACTGGAGAGATACCTCAGATGTTAAGAGCACTAGTTGTTTTTCCAAAACACCTGAGTTCAGCCCCCAGCACCCACACAGTAGCTAACTCCAGTTCCAGAGGATCTGGTGCTCTTTTGTGACCTCCGCAGGCACCAGGCATGCACACGTATACATGTAGGCAAACACTCAGACACATAAAATTTAAAAATCTAAAAACCACCACCACCAAAATCTCTCCTCCTACCATGTGGCCTCTGGAATCAACTCAGGCTATTGGGACGGGCAGCAGACACCTTTGCCATCTCACTGGCTTTCGAGCACTTTTTTTTTTTTTTTGGTTTTTTCGAGACAGGGTTTCTCTGTGTAGCCCTGGCTGTCCTGGAACTCACTCTGTAGACCAGGCTGGCCTTAAACTCAGAAATCCTCCTGCCTCTGCCTCCCAAGGGCTGGGATTAAAGGTGTGCACCACCACCACCCGGCTCAAGCACTTTTATTGAGATACTTAGTAAAATTGTATTTCCTGCTCAGTAGGTGGCTCTCTGCATATTTCTTAGCCTGTCACATAAAATACTGAAAGCACGAGCCTTCAAGGTACAATATTAAACAAAACAATAATTTACCGTTGCACCAACGACAGCATTACACTAGTTGGCTCTGCTTTGCCTTCTCTCCATCATGTGTCCCAGTGGTTTGGCGCCCCAGCCTGGACTCAAGCTCAGCCATGGCTGCTCTACTCTTGGTGCCGATGTCAAGACAGAGGGGAAGGTGAGGCTTTAGCACTGTGGCCAAGCGGCACTGCTGGATGCAGGGGTCTGCACCTACCGTCCACCTGCTCAGGAGGCCGAGGCAAGAATTCCAGGCCAGCCTGGGCAATACAGCATGACTTTGCTTCACTGAAAAGCATTAACTTCGTAGGATTTCCTGGGATGCAATCTGAGAACCACTATGCTGCTGCTCATCTATCTATACCAATGGATTATAAGCCGTTTAAAAGTCACGTCAAGGGGCATAGAGAGATGGCTCTGTGGCTAAGCACAGGTGCTGCTTTTCCAGAGGACCCAGGTTCAAGTCTCAGCACCCACACAGCAGCTCATAACTGTAATTCCAGTTTCAGAGGAATCTGACACTTTCTTCTGGCCTCTGCAAGTACTGTATGCATGTGGTATTCAGGCAAAATACACATACATACAAAATAAAAATAAGTAATAAATATTTAAAAAATAAAGACCAGGTCAAGAATTCTATGTCATATGGTTTAGGGCACAGATGCACAAACTTAGCACACGGTGCTCCATTCGTGACTATGCATTCATTGATCACAGATGGCAGCACCTCCTACTGCCTGTGTGATCCCTAATGAGGAGCAAGGAGGTCCAAGAAGGTAAATTATCAGAGAACAGAGTGATGGAAATGTTTTAGAAATAAAATTGAAGATTCTAGAAAAACCTGAGGGGCAGAGATGGCTCAGTGGTAAACACGCTTGCTGCCAAACCTGAAGACCTGAGCTCCACCTCCCAAATCCACAGGGTAGATGAAGAGAACCCACTCCACTGAGTCCGATGTACACACAGTAGTATGGAATATACACACACACATATGTGTGTGTGTATGTGTAGATATATATACATATATATTTGTGTGTGCATATATTAAATATTATATATTTATATTTTATATATTATTAACATAATATATTTATGTAGTTTACTATGTTTAATATTATATATTAAATATTAAATAATATATATTAAAAGGATAAGTAGCCAGGTCTGATGGTGATGCACACCTTTAATCCCAGTATTTGACAGGCAGAGGCAGTCAGATTCCTGTGAATTTCAGACCAGTCTGGTCTACATAGTAAGTTTCAGGCTGACCAGGGCTACATAGGAAAACCCTAAAAAAAAAGTGAGAAGACCTGAACAGTCATCCTGTCAAATAACGAGGTACACAGGCCGAGATTCGACTTTAGGTAAACTCAATGGGCTTGGGACTCCAACAGACCCTGTCTTCGTGAAACTTATGAGGTAAAAAGGAGTGATTTGCAAGACCAAAGAGGGACCAAGTACAAGGAATGAAAACCAAAGAAGCACGTGCACCAGGAAGTGGAGGGCATCTCTAAGTGCTTGAAACATGTGTGCAGTCAGCTGGCTTCCACAGCAGCACAGCCTCTGCACCTCTCCCAGAAAGACAGAATTCTTTCCTGAAAGAGAATATCCTCTATGCTCTTAAAAATTGATCAGAGTTAAAAACAATGAATTCATGAAATTCTTAGGCAAATGGTCAGAACTGGAAAATATCATCCTTAGTGAGGTAACCCAATCACAAAAGAACACACATGGTATGCAGTCACTGATAAGTGTATAATAACCCAGAAGCTTGGAATACCCAAGACACAATTCACATATCAATTGATTTCCAAGAAGAAGGAAGGAGAGACCCCTGGTCCTGGAAAGACTGGATGCAGCAGTGTAGCGGAATACCAGGACAGAGAAGCGGGAGGGAGTTGACTGGGGAACAGGGGGAGGGAAGAGGACTTATGGGACTTTCGGGGAGGGGGGAACCAGGAAAGGGGAAATCATTGGGAATGTAAATTAAAAATATAGAAAATAAAAAATAAAAAAAAATTGATCAGAGTAAAAGAGACAGAATGACAAAAAATAAAAGAGGAAAAATGCTGACCCTAAAATGCACGCCTTCAGAAAAGGTGATCTGATACAGCTTATACAATCGGGCAGCTAGGCCTGGTGGCACAGTCCTGTAATCCCAGCTATTTGGGAAGATAAAGAAGGAGGCTCACAAGTTCAAGGCCAGCCTAGACCACTGAGGGAGTCACTGTCTCTAAATAAAAAGTTTAAGAGGCCATAGCTCAGGGGTATAGCTCTTGTCTAGTGTGAGCTCCCAGGTTCAAATTCTACTACTACACCAAAGTGTGGGGGGGGGGGGTTGGGGGGGGGAGGAGCCTAAAGAGGTGAGCTGCTTGCCCTTACATCACCCTGGTAATCCTGGTCATGCGGAGGAATCCCTGTGAGCCACCTCCCAGGCCTGCCAGCCCTGCTCCCCCATCCCAGCAAGGCCTACCTTGACACTGTGAGGGCAGCAGTTGGAGCCACGAATGGGAGGCAGAGGATCTTCCACTCCTGGATGTTCTTCAGGGTCATGGAAGAGTCGTGTATTTTCCTCTCTTTGGATTTCTGATACCCAACTCTGAGAAGGATGGAGCAGAAGGTGAGAGCTGTAGAGATGGAAGCCACTGACCACACATTAGAAGGACTGTGCAGCAGCCTTCAGAGCCCAGTTCCACGTCGTTCTCTCTGGAGGGTCCGCCCTTTTCCTTAATTGTTATAAGTACCCATAACACAAAATTGACTTTATTAGCTATTTTCAGTGTATAGTTAAATCTCATTAAGAATATTTGGGAGTGGGCATGAGATGGCTCAGCTGTTAGGGATGCTTGCTGCCAAGACTGAAGAGCTTGAGTTCAACTTCAGGACTCATGACTGAAGGAGAAAAATGATTCTCACAAGTTCTTCTCTGATCTCCACCCCATACATGTATATTCTCATTCATTCTCACTCTCTCTCTCTCTCTCTCTCTCTCTCTCTCTCTCTCTCTCTCTCTCTCCCTCCCTCCCTCCCTCCTTCCCTCCCTCCCTCTCCTCCCTTTCCCTCTCCCTCTCTCTCTCTGGATGTAATAAAAATACAAAAAGACTATATGAGACCTTGAAACAGCTCAGAGGGTAAGGGGGCTTGCCACCAAGATTGATGACACAAGTTCAGTTCCCAAGATATGAATGCAAGATGATAATTGGCTCCTAAAGTTGTCCTCTGATCACCACACGTGTGGTCACACACATGCACACACACACACACACACGAATAGACAGACAGACAGGTAAATGGTATAAGAATTTTAAAGACTTTTATTTTATCTTTTGGGGGTTATTTTGCTTGGGTTGTTTTGGCCTCAATATCTATGCGTAGGTGACCCTGAGCTCCTAACCCTGACCCACCTCCCAAGGGCTGGGATGACTGAAGTAATCCAACACACTTGAGTGTTGGGGAGTGGTTCTAATGCTCTGAATTAATCGGGAACCCGTGTGTCCAAACACTGACGGTCCCTGTCCCCAGCTGGTTTTTGACTGATCAATAAAGAGCCAATGGCCAATGGTTGGGTGTAGAGAGAGTGGTGGAACTTTTAGATTGTGCAGGCTAGGAACTGGAAGAAAGGAATCACCATGATTCTGAGGAAGATGAATCAGATTTAGAACTGTAGAAGGAAAATCATCTGAAATGTAGGTGAGAAGGCCCCTAGAAGGGTTGCCCAGAAGCATCTTGGGCAGCAAAGACTAGGGAGCCACCCAGAAGGAGCCAGGACAACAGAGATAAAATATAAAATTAGAGGGTATTAAGCCAGGAGTACAGGAGGGAAATGTGTGCTAGCTGCGGGGAGGATTAGAACTCTGTGTGTGTGTGTGTGTGTGTGTGTGTGTGTGTTTCATTTGCTGCTAGGCAGGTATTAATGTGCAACCCACCAGGAGCCATAGTAGCTCAGACCATTCCCATTACACCTGAGTTTATGCACAGGCACACACATGTGCGCGCACTTGAGACAAGGACTTGCTATGCAGCAAAGGCTAATCTAGATTATCCTGCCTCCGCCTCCTAAGTGCTGGGATTATAGGTTTGTGCCACCATACCTGGAAACTTTTATTTATCTTGCAAAGTTTATCAGTCACGCTTCTAGCAAGTTTCTTTGAACCCGCTGGGTGGACTACAGGGCTCCTTCTGCATACACAATCACATAGACCTTAAGTGTTTCTTGTCAATCTCTCCTCATACCGTATCTTTAAACAGAGCAGTGTGCATGTCTTTGTCAATTTTTTTTCTTTTAGTAATGCAGTATCTGGTACATGCTAGGAGATTACACGCACACACACACACACACACACACACACACACACACACACACACACAAAGATGATACACAGTCTCAAATAACTGCCTGGCCTTGACTTATGTAACGGAAGTTTCCTCTTCCTGCTGTCCCTCTCAAATGCTGGAAGTACAGGCATGCACCACCACATGCAACTCACATGTTAGATTCTAAGTAATGTGTATTGAACTGAGTTACCACAGATGCCATTGAAACTTAAGGAAGAGATTTCCCTATCAATGAGATTCTTATTATTTATTATTCAGCAAATATATACTGAGAGCTACAATATTTGGCAAAGTTTTTAGATCACTGGAATTCAATAATATACTTATTTCCTGTGTGTCTGGGTAGGAAGAAGAGAGGTTGGAAGGGGGGCATGTGAAGAGAAAAAGAAAAGCAACAAGAGATTAAAATGGAAAGCAAAGGGTATGAAGGAGGGTGGGAGAACATAAAGAAGCAACAGAAAAAGCACAGAAGAAAGAGTGACAGAGACCTGATGGCTTGGGTGGTACAGGGCTGGTCACACAGTGAGGACCTGGGCAGGGGGCCTGTACTTATAGAGAAGGCAGAAACTGGAGTATCCCTGGGGTGGCCTGGCTGGCCGGCCTGGTATAATCAGTAAGGTAAGGCCCAGGTCCAGAGAGATCCCATCTCAAAAGTAAAGTGGAACAATGCTGGGCAAAGACATCTGATGTTAATCTCTTGCATGGATGTCCATGCAACCCCCACCACCACCAAAGAGAGGATGAGGAGCAATCAAACAAAAGCATGCTGAAAAATGAAGATGAAGAAGAAAGGAAGGGGCATGGGGAGGTGACTCAGTAAGTGGGGGATAAAAATGGATTCGCAACAGAGGACAGCAGCCTCCACAACAAATAAGCTGCCAGCTACCTAAAGATGAGGCAACAGGCAGAGCATGTTCTCTTGACCAGCAGATCATCAGAATCAAGTCAATGGTAAAATAAGAAAGCCAAAGAGGAAGAGGGAAGAAGGAGAGGAGAGGAGAAGAGGGGAGAGAGGAGGGGGCACAGGGGAGAGAGGGAGGAGTGAATGCAGGAGAGAGGGGAGAGGGGGAGGGGAGAAGGGAGAGAAGGGGAAGCGTAATGTGAACCCTAAGTATCGGTCTGTTTCCTGCCCTTACAAAGAAAATCAGCCTCTCACCATTAAGTATAATGTTAGATTTAAATTTTATGTATATCCTTTGTCAAATAAAGGAAGTCCCCTTCTGATCCTTGGTTGGTTTCTGTTGTTTGTTTTAAGACAGAGTCTTTCTATGTAGCCTTGGCTATCTTGGAACTTTCTATGCACACCAGGCTGGCCTTGAACTCAAATATTCCCTTTCCTCTGCCTTCTGAGTGCTGGGATTAAAAGTCTGTGCCACCACACTCTGCCTGATCCTTGTTTAATAAGAATTTGTTTCAAGAATTTGTTTTAAATTTTGTAAAATAAAACTTTGCTGCATTTATTGAGCTGATAATATACTTTTAATTATGGTCTTAGTACATGGCTCACACACACACATGTATGTATATGTGTGTGTGTCTATGTCAGTGTATGAACATGAGTGTGTATGTGTGTGAATGTATGTGTGTTTGAGTGTATGAGTGTGTGAATGTATGTTTATGTGTATGTATGTTTGTGAGTGTATATATGTGTGAGTGTGTGTGAATATGTGTACATATTTGTGAGTGTATATATGTGTATGTATTTATGTGAGTGTGTGTGTGTGATTATGTTATGAATGTGTATGACTGTGAGTGTATGTATGTACATGTAAGTGTGTAAATGTAGCTGTGTGAATGTGTGTGAGAATGTGTGTGCACACATATGATGTAGCACACGTACGTGTGGGTGCATCCACCATTGTGTGTGCTCGGCAGCAAAGGATGTCCTCCACTGTCATGTTCCTCTGAGGTAGGGTCTTTTCTGAAACCTGGACCTTGCATGACTTTTGTTTTTGCTAGCCCCCATGATCCTTCTGCTTTCATTCCCAACTGTGCCAGGGCTCCCTTCCCTCCCCCTCTCCCTTCCCTCCCCCTCCCTGTTCCCTCCCCCCTCTCCCTTCCCTCCCCCTCCCTGTTCCCTCCCCCCTCCCTGTCCCCTTCCCCTCTCCCTTCTCTCCCTGCCCCGCTCTTTCCTCTCTGATGATTCGCGCTAGTGTCAGGCTGACACACAAAACCAGCTGCTACAGATGTGCAGAGCTAAATGAGTGGGAAAATATGCGGTGTTTATGATTGGAGGCATGGTGGTGTATTGCCCTTAGTCCCAGCACTTGGGAGCCAGGTGGATCTCTGTGAGTTCAAGGCCAGCCTAGTTTGTTTCAAGACAGCTAGGGATATATAGGGAGACCCTGTCTCAAGAAAAAACAAAAAGATGTTAGTTCTTGTTAGTTCTTCTAAAACCGATTAACAAATCAAATGTGGCAGCCAATAATCCCAGCACTTGAAACATATAAATAAGAGAACTGGCCATCTGAGGCCTACCTGGGATGTAATATAATGTCAATAATAAAAATAGCCAAGAATTCAATACAGTTTCAATCCAAACATAAGAACACTGTTGTATAAAAACTACATTATTGTGTACACCTAAATGAGGTAAAACAACTCACAAAAAGAACAGGTGTGCTGGCTAGTTTTATGCCAACTCGACACAAGCTAGAGTCATCTGAGAGGAGCAAACCTCAACTGAGAGGCCTCCATAAGATCCAGCTCTAAGGCATTTTCTTAATCAGTGATTGATGGGGCCCAGTGATGGTGGGTGGTGCTGTATCTGGGCTGGTGGTCCTGAGTTCTATAAGAAAGTAGGCTGAGTAAGCCATGGGGAGCAAACCTGTAAGCAGCACCTTTCCATGGCCTCTGCATCAGCTCCTGCCTCACGTTCCTGTCTGAGTTCCTGTCCTGACTTCCTTCTGTGATGAACAGTGCTGTGGAAGTGAAGCTGTAAGCAGAGTACACCATTCCCTCCACAAGCTTTTGTTTCCTCCCTTTGGGGACGGTGCATCTCAGCAACAGTGACCCTTACTAAGAAAACACCAAGGTTTCACTACCCGGTTTCAAGATTTACTATAAAAATACTGCCATATAGACAAAAATATTTTTAAATTCTTTGCTCAAATGGCTTGAATTCTTATAATTTATTAAGGGGAAATCAAGAAAGTCCAAAACAAACAAATAACCACAGTCAAATATCAAGTATTTCTGGTTTTGTTTTGTGAATGAGTCTTGTGTAGACAAGAATGACCTCCAATTTACTGTGTGACCAGGGTTGAACTCTTTCTGATTTCCTGCCTCTGCCTCCCCAGTGCCAGAATTACAGGTGGCACCACCGCACCCAGCCCCGAGTATCTTTATAGAAAGAAACAGTTGGTGATCTGGTTATGGTTGAACATGATACAGAAATTTAGAAAGCATTCACACACAAAAATTCACAATAAGCTACTAGAATTAAGAAGCCACCACTCCTTTGGAAGTAGACACCACTAAAAGTCGGTGAGTGACCAGCTGGAAGGCCAGCATTTCAGGTGAGTGAAGCAACCACAGAGGCCACAGCGTCAGCATGCTGTCAGGGACAGGGGGTGCTCGCCCTACCTTTAGATCACTGTCGATTTTTTCCCACTCTTCCGCTGAAAAGCTGGATGCTGTCGCTGCAGGCTTGTCCTTCCTCAGAGCTCGACTTCTGGGAGCCAAGAGGGTGAGGCGCTTCTCACAAAATTCCATGAGTTCAGGATAGTAGCCTTCTTCACCAGACCTTAAAAAGCAGTTTAATTTTAGAGTCAGCATCTTACTTAGAGGCTCTGCGTTCCTTGATCTCGAGGGCTGTGCAAGGCAGGAGCCGGGATGCTGGCTCGGGCAGGGAACTGGCCATTCCCATCAGCAAATCTATAGCATACACAGGGCTGAGGACTCCAAAGAATGTGTGATTAAAGGTTGAATTAGGGGCCGGGGAGGCAGCTTGACAGTTATGAGCAATGGTGGCTCTTCCAAAGGACATGAGCTTCATTCCCATGTGGCGGCTCACTTCCGTCAGTCCATTCCAGGTTATCTGACTCCCTCCAACCAACATCTTCTGGCCTGGATGCACATAGACATTCATGCAGGCTCAATACCCATATGCATAAAATAATAAATTTTTAATTTGAATAAGTAATATTCTCTCCCCTAACATATTCATTGTATGCACAGAGCAATTTCAAAATGTATACTGGAAATTCAGTATTAGAGTCAAGCTGACAGATAATGTAGGCTTCCATGTCAAAGAGTTTCTGTTAAAAAAAAAAAATCTCGTTTTAAGTCAAGGCCTCATATAGCCCAGGCTGATTTCTACATCTTGTGGTTTAGGATGACCATGAACTTCTAATCCTTTTGGTCTCACCTTCCTTGTGCTGGAACTGCAAACATTTGCCACCAAATTCCACTGAATCAAACCCAGAGTCTCATGACTACTAGGCAAACATTCTAAACTATCCCCAGCCCTTGTCACTGTCGTTTGTTTTTAGATTTACTTTTTTTTATGTATATGAATATACCATTGCTCTCTTCAGACACACCAGAAGAGGGCATCAGATCCTATTACAGATGGTTGTGAGCCACCACGTAAAGGTTGCTGGGAATTGAACTCAGGACCTCTGGAAGAGCAGTCGGTGCTCTTAACTGCTGAGCCATCTTTCCAGCCCTGTTTGTTTTGTTTTTAATGTATGAGGAGAAAAATAGCTGAGAAACAGCTTAGATAATACACTCTTAAAGTAAACCACACAAGAAACAGAATTCCTTGCCTGGAAAGCTAGATAAAGTTCTGAACTCCGCAGACCTCCTTGGGCTCTGGCATGTATGTGCCGCACACACACACACACACACACACACACACACACACATACACATACATACACACACATATATACACATACATACGTACATACATATATACAAATAAGTTTTTAAAGGGAAGGTCAGAGAAAATTAAAACAGGGACCAGTGAAGAGCCAAGGACCCTGACCGCATCCTGAGAAGGCTGTTGGTGGCTCCTGAGTCCCAAGAGCTTCTGCACTTGAACTCGGTTCTTCAAATCCAATCTCAGGAAACCCACTGATGTCCCGGGTTTGTACTCCACAGGGCAGAGACCCCTGAAATTCATGACAACCAGTTCCGTTGTTAAAAGTTCATTTCCTTTTTTTTTTTTTTTTGGTTTTTCGAGACAGGGTTTCTCTGTGTAGCCCTGGCTGTCCTAGAACTCACTCTGTAGACCAGGCTGGCCTCAAACTCAGAAATCCTCCTGCCTCTGCCTCCCAAGTGCTGGGATTAAAGGTGTGCGCCGCCACTGCCCAGCAGTGGGCACCCTGCAGATTCCTGACTTGTTTGTCCTCTCCTCCTCCAACTGACCGGAGAAAGAGAAACCGCAGTGCAACTGTTGATACTGAATATTGACAAGTGACATTTTGAAATAAAGAACCAGTCCCTCCCAAAAAAAAAAAAAGTTCATTTCCCTTTCTGAAGTAGAATGGCTGGGAACGAGGCACTCAAACCTGCATTTAACAACTACATCTGGGATACACATATAACGTTTGACATCCCCTGAACGGGGCTCTGATAACTTCCTGTTTCAGGGCTCCCCACCATCCTCCCTGAGACCAGGCAGCACTGAGGTACCCTTAACTGTCGGAGAAGCAGCAACTGTGCTTCCATGGCTTTACCTCTTCTTGGACAGCGCAGTGGAGACGGGCAAAGTACCCATTGGATCCTAATCATGTCTCATGTGGCACAGAGCCACAGAACAGACCAATAAAGGACCTGTGTACTGACTTCACTTGAAAACTCCCCAACACTTCCATTGTTGGTTTGCCTCCAGGAAGGCAATGGCGTAATTAAAAAGCAGGACCTCATTTTTTAAATGCTTACCTCAGCACACAAAGAATTTTTTCCAGGTGTTTCACATCTGAACAATTTTCAATATACTTGAAATCCAAATGTTCGATGGGAATTTTAAATGTTTTTGTTGTTCCAAAGCCCCACAATGATGGACAGTCCTTAGCCTTAGCACTCATGGCTGAAACATAGCGTAAAAAAAAACAGATGTGAATCTAATATATATAATTTAGTTCAATTATATATATAATTATATATCAAATATTTTATATCACATATATCTTGTAACATTATCGTATACAACATATGTAAATTTAGCTCAATTTAGGTAGCCCTGAGTACTCTTAGAGGGAAATGGGTAGAGTGATTTTTTTTTCCCCAAAAAGGAAGGCTGTTTTGAACTTTCCTCTCAATATTGACTGAGTCAAACTATTCATCATACATGTGCTATCTCAGACTTCACCTTAAACAAGGCTGGACAGAATGACAAAACAGGTTTTTGGGCAAAACTGACAGGTTATATAAAATCAAGTTTGAGGGCTTTCTTGATGAAGCAGAACCACGTGCTTCTGACATGAATAAAGCTGTCACTGGGTGCTAGAAAGTTAGGCCCGCCCCCACAGATGCGCGTTCAAGCGACAAAGCCTCCTGAAATGATGTCCTGTATCTCAACAGCTTGGCACATCATGGTCGCTTGCTAAATGTAGGGCGTGGAGATGGCTCAGTGGCCAAGAGCAAACCACCGGGTTTGACTCCCAGCATCCACAGCGGGACTGTTAGTTCTCTTCCAGGTCATCTGGAGCGCTCTCTGGCCTCTGTGGACACAGGACGTTTGCGATGCACAGACATACATGCAGGCAAAATCCCTATATAATAAGATAGTAGTCTATTTAAAAACACCCTTAACTGCTTTTCTCAAATTTAAAAAAATCTAAAGAATTAAACAAAAATGCAAGGTAGAGCCAGATGCCTTTAATTCCGGAAGTTGGGAGCAGGTGGACCTCTATGAGTTCTAGGCCAGCTTGGTCTTCATATCAAGTTTTGGCCAGTCAAGGCTACATGGTGAGACCTGTCTCAATAAACAAAACAAACAAACAAAACAAAAACCCATTTTTTAAGAAGCTTTCAGATTTATAAAACTTGTCTATTCTGTCACAAAAACTCCACACTAACATAGATTTGGGAGAAAAACAAAACAAAGCCAGTTTTCTTTCTGTTGCTGTAACAAACACCACGGCCAAAAGCAACTTGGGAAGGAGCAGGTTTATTTCATTTCACAGATTACGATTCATCACTGAAGGATCCAGGAGGCACGAGCTGAGGCAGAGGCCGTGGAGGGCTGCGGCTCACTGGCTTGCTTCCCCGAGGAGAGGCAACCACCTTTCTTATAACCCTGGGACCACCCACAGTGGGCTGGACCCTCCAGAGGGCAGTGTCAGATGCCCTGGAACTAGAGTTCCAGTCTGTTGGGATAGACCAACATGGGTATTCAAACAGAACCAGGGACCTTTCTTTAAAAGTATAGCAAATGCTCTCAACTGCCAATCTGATAGATGTAATTTCTCAGTTTTTTTTTTTTTTTTTGGTTTTTCGAGACAGGGTTTCTCTGTGTAGCCCTGGCTGTCCTGGAACTCACTTTGTAGACCAGGCTGGCCTCGAACTCAGAAATACCTCCTGCCTCTGCCTCCCAAGTGCTGGGATTAAAGGCGTGCGCCACCACCGCCCGGCTCTCAGTTTTAATTCCCTTTTGCCAGATGACCCCAGTTTGTGTCAATCTGACAATTAAAAACGAAAACACAAACTTATGTTTACACCATGCAATCAAAACACATTAATCAAGATTCACAGCTTTTGTAAGTTCTTCTGAAGTATTTTTCTTTTTTTATTTTCTTGTGTAAAATCCTTAAACCTGTGGCAATTAGAAATGTCAGTTTTCCTACTGGAGGTAAATTATACAGGACACTGATGAAAACGATGAACTCATTCATCATTTGTCTGTTATGAACCTTTCAGCTTCATTCAGCAATGGCTGGAACTCTCCTCATCTTTATGTTTGTTTTCCTGCCTGGGAACTGGCTGGACTCAGTTCATCCCGCTGAGACTGGCCT
This sequence comes from Tokudaia tokunoshimensis, assembly GCA_036184795.1. Lineage (NCBI taxonomy): Eukaryota > Metazoa > Chordata > Mammalia > Rodentia > Muridae > Tokudaia > Tokudaia tokunoshimensis. The sequence continues at coordinate 35,375,141 of BTHU01000018.1, read as the reverse complement.
GAAGACAAGACAGAAGATCTATCATATGCCACTAATTCTGAAGGACACCTGAACCATCACACATATTTGGATGAAATATTTTTGTGCTTTATTTAGGTTCTCTTCAGAAAATTCTACTAGTAGTTAGTAAACTGTCTCAGGGGTGTGGTGTAAGGAGAGGGAGGGCAGGTAGGCGTCTCCTGCAGATTGCTGCTGGCTTTGCCTTGGGTATAAAAGGGTAACAGTTCTTCAGCTTTGGATAAGATCCAGCCAGGGAATTAATTAGACTGTGTCTTTCATACCATACCTCTAGGCTGAGAGTAAAGAATGCTTCCCATCAAAAGCAAAAGCTAAAAATTTAAAAGGAATTGGAGGAGAACTTGAAGAACTTTACTTTTTATTTGCATTACAGGAGCTACAGTTAACAGACAGTTGTGCACTGCCCGATGACGAATCTTTTATGTTTTTTATCCTATAGGATACATTCTTAAGATTATTATTGTATGCTAGCCTGGCGTAGCATAATGCTAGCACTTGGGGGCTGGACATGAATTCAAGATCATCTTCAGTTACATAACTAACACAGCCAGTTTGAGTTCCATGAGACCCTCCCCTGCCCCCATACACACACCTCAATGTTAATTCTCAACTTCTTTTTTTTTTTTTTTTTTGGTTTTTCGAGACAGGGTTTCTCTGTGTAGCCCTGGCTGTCCTGGAACTCACTTTGTAGACCAGGCTGGCCTCGAACTCAGAAATCCTCCTGCCTCTGCCTCCCAAGTGCTGGGATTAAAGGCGTGCGCCACCACCGCCCGGCTAATTCTCAACTTCTAAAGGGTGGTTTCGATTGTTTTCCAGAGAATTTTTCCATATTTCTTTTCAGTCTAAAAGCTTGGTCTTGGCTGAGTTTGACTTATTTGCCATCACCCTGCTCACATTCATTTCCTATATTTCCTATTTAATGTATTAGTAATATCTCCTGTGCAAATTGCTGTAGCGTTTCGAGGTAACCCTAGTAACGTGGCTTTGCCGACCCAGGCGGCCGGCGCCCTCTGCAGCCCGAAACGGAAGTGGCATGCCCCAGCCCTGACAACGGTTTCCAGGCACCACCAGACCCAGGGAAAGAGTCTGGGACGAGCCTGGGAGCTAGCTCTAGGGCCAACCTGCAAGCGTCGGCGTCGGGAGTCGTTCCTCTGGCTTGGGCTGTAGTTCCCGGGGCTGAAGCAGATGGCTGTCCCAGGAAACCGCAGTGCTGGCAACTCCGCTCCAACTTCCACTCCCGCGTGAACCCCAGCGGTGGAAAGTTCCGATCGCCTTCCCAGGCCAGAAAGGACGTTCATCGACTGTGTGTGTGCGCGGCGCTGGTCCACGGCCCTGGGTCTCACCGGGTAGCCAGAGGAGGATGCCGCAGCTTAACGCGGCTGGGCGGGGACTAAGCCTCTGACCTGCGATTGGATACCCCAGGCTGTCCGCCCGCTGATTGGCCTCACAGTCGCAGCCAACTTCTGCCCTCACAGAGACCAGAACCGAGGGCGAACCCCTCCTTTGGGTTTCAGCCCGTTTTACAGTGAGTTAAACGCTGTTTCTTTTTGCTTTGATTTTTCGTGACAGGGTTTCTGCGTGTAGCCTTGACTGTCCTGGAACTCCCTCTGTAGATACGCCTGCCTCTGCCTTCTGAGCGCTCGAATTAAAGGTGTGTGCCCTCACACCCCACTTAAAATGCTGTTAATAGACTGCTGTACTCCTAAGGAGACTGGTGTCTAGTCCTCCGTAACTGAAATAATTAAAACGTCAAACCCTGTTGCACACTAGCTTTACTTATCTACCGTCCTTTGAAGAAGAATAAATGAAAGGCACATTTTCCTCTTTTCATGCAGCCCACATTTCCTGAGAGGTTGGTAAAAAGCAAGGCGCCCTTTGAGTGCTGGAGATACAAATATGATTGACAGAAGCAATTCAGATGAATAAGATAGTAGAAGTCGTTTTGTAAAGAAACTTCCATTTTAAATACATTTCAGATTTGGTAAAATAAATGAACAGAGCAGCTGGTATGTGCCCAGGTCATAACAGGAACCCAATAAATTCTTTTTTGTGTCTAGTCTAGAAAAGTCTGTGGGCAGGGGCCATTGCTGGTACTCATTTATATTCTTATTAGGGTTTATTTATAGATGAAGATTATCTTTAGGATAATTCTTAGGCTGTCTCACATGGAAACAGTATCAAATGCTCCAGGTGTTCACTCTAGACAGCAGAGTCTCAAGCAACCACCTGAACTTCCACAACACTGACTTCCTGCAGAGAAAAAACTGTAACAATCCTGAGAATGGCTGTCATGCCATGGGGTTTGTAATTTTCTTTTCACACTGCATGTTTTCTTCTGGCTATACGATCTATGCGGAATTGAAAAGGGTCAAAATAATCTGAAGACTGTGGCCAAGCAAAAAATATCTGTCCTCATAAAGAAAAAAGTATTGCAACCAATAAACAGATATGTAAAGAAAGGCCTAGTAAGGGTTACACAGCAAGCTCACAAGGGGTGCCAAAGTTTATACTATTTACAGAGCTCTTAAACAGCAAAAAGTATTTCAAGCTGTGCCTGGTACCTCCCAAGCAAGGTACCGCTATCTTCCAAGCCCTGGGATTCCAGACAGGCTCCACTACACCCAACTCCCAGAACTCTGTGGTCTGAGGGATATGTGCATCATAAGTGAGGAAACATTTTTTATACCAAAGTCTATGTGTGGGGGGTCTGTGTGGACTGTATGCACACACCCAGAAAGCAGTGTCAGATGCCTTAGAACGGGAGTTCCAGTCTGTTGGGATAGATCCAACATGGGTATTCAAACAGAACCAGGGACCTTTCTTTAAAAGTACAGCAAGTGCTCTCAACTGCTGAGCCAGTCCACTGCCCAGCTGTCCAAGATAATTCACTTCACTTCTGATTTTTATCCATTACTTTTGACTTTTTACATCTCTGCAGACAGCAAGTACAATGGTACTGGATAGTTTAGAGTTGTTGACAAAGTACAGTTGTTTCCAAGGGACTTATTTCTTCAGACCTTTAGAAAAGGGTTCTAGAAAACTACATTCGGAATTTTCAATGTTTTATTTTAGTTATTTTTCTCTGTGGGGGCACCACATGTACATACCCAAGTCTTGGTGTGCACATGGAGGTCGGAGGACAGACCCATTAGTCCATTCCTCTTCCACTATGTGGATCCCAGGGCCTGAAGCAAGTCATCTGGCTTGATGGCTTTTTAACAAGACATTGAATAGAAGCAGTTTGGGGAAACACTTTTAATCCTCACTGTGCGAGGAATTACAAGAACAATAAATTAAGCCATATGGTGAACCAAAATTTCCTTTATACAAAGTATTAAAATACAATTGCATTTCTAAAATAAAATCATAGGTATACAGTTGTAGTCATTAAGTAAACTAAGTTAAATGCTATACATTAAAGAGAAACATCAGTGAGGCATATGTATGAATGAAGACACTCCTGAACTCCATTTCATCGAGCATCAAAAACCACCACTGTTGAAATGAGTCAAGGATTTTAAACAGTACTTATAACTGTGTAAGACTAAGGCTTCCAAGTCACCCCCTGCACCAAGATGGCAACTGGATAGAAAATGAACAAAAGAATGAAGTTCACTATGACCATCAGAGATTATCTAAAAAAATAAGTACACTACTTCCATTTTCAGTAGCTCATTTTTTTGGATACAAAATAGTAACATAAATTAATAATGTAACATTAATATATTATAATAATATAAAGAATATTAAATATAAGCAAAAATAATTTTTAAAAACTCAAACAATTGATGACTTTTAAGAGTTTGTGCCAGTTACCATGAAACAATTTGTAGGCCTCACTATTTTCCATCAAGTTATTCATTTTTTCCTCCACACTTTAGATTGTTCATTAACAACATTCAATGACTACTAGTAAAAACAAAGATTTCCTGAAAAGTAAAAAAAGACTTGTATATCAACTAGTTTTTAGATTACTGAGAGCCCAAAATGAATGGTACATGAAAATGCTAATCATGTTTACCTTTAAAAAAAAAAAAAACCTCTGCCAAACATTGGCAGTGCATGCCTTTAATCCCAGCATTTGGGGGTTGGGGGTAGGGGGAGGTAGATGGATCTCTGAGTTTGAGGCCACACAGAGTTTTAGGACGGCCAGTGATACCCTAAATAAATGAATAAATTAAAAATGTATTTATTGGGCTTTTAAATTTTTTATTTAGGTTTATTTTATGCATGAGTGCTTTTGCCTGCATGTATATATGTACCATTTGGGTCCCTTCTACTGGTAGGTCAGGGGTCTATCCTGAGATTGTGAGCAATCATGTTGGTTCTTGAAATAGGCCTTCTGAAAAAGCAGGCAATGCTGTTACCTGCTGATCCATTTCTCTAGCCCCTATATGGCTCTTTGAGACTGGGTCTCATTAAGTAGCTCTAGGTGGTCTGGAATACTAAGTGTAGACCAAGTAAGGGCTGCCTGTCTCTGCCCCAACCCCCACCCCCACCCCAAGTTTTGGGAAAAATAAATCCTATTAAAATAATTAATCTGTGTATAACTTCTGTGGAGTTTCCACTCTCTCAGTTCTCATTCTTAATAAGTCCACATGCACTCTGCTTAAAAAACAAATAGTCCAGTTGAAGAGATGGCTCAGTGGTTAAGAACACTGACTGCTCTTTCAAAGGTCCTGAGTTCAATCCCCAGCAACCACATGGTGGCTCACAACCATCCATAATGGGATTCAATGCCCACTTCTGGTGTGTCTGAAGACAGCTACAGCATACTCATATAAAACAAATAAACAAATCATTTAAAAATAAATAATCCAAAAGTTATTATTACTTTTAGCAGATCTTAGTCTTTATCAATCCAAACATTAGTTATTTCCTCTTCACATTTAGAAAGTATACTTAAAAGGATACATCTTTTAGTCCTTTTCTTGTACATTATTCTGTATCCACATTCTCTGCATCTGATTGGATCCCTGGATTTTATCTCATTTTCGGTGTGACACTCTGGGAAAGAAAGCACATTGATTCAGTGCCTGAAAGAGAAACACTATGGGGAAGCAAATGTTAACTACAGATTTCAACAAGAAGACAGGGAGGCGCCAAAGCATCCAAGTGCATGCTTATTACTAAACAAACCAAGGAGAAAGAAGAGTTGTAGGCACTACACCTTTTCCAGATAAAAGGGATTCTTAATAAGGGAGAGGGATTTCTAAATTAACAATCGCTAAAGTGCTCCACGTTATAATTTAAAAGATTTGTGCTCATGTAAGGAAGGATTTTTGGGTGGTAGTGGTGGTGGTTTGGTTGTTTTTTTAGTAAAGCGTTATTTAAATGTTAATCTTACCTCCACAAATATATATCATTGGCTGCTGCTTTGGTGGTTGAACATCTTTCTGGGTGTCCATTTTTAGTGCCTGAAATCAGAGCCAAAGACTGAATAACAGGGTCTTCGCACAAAACATGCCTTTCTCTCTCTCTCTCTCTCTCTCTCTCTCTCTCTCTCTCTCTCTCTCAGAAGCTGTACAGGTTATTTCCGGCCGAAGAGAAAAACTTAGTAGAATGTCTGCCTAGCACGCAGAGGCCCAAGGATCAATATCCAGCATTACAGAAGGGGAAAATTTTTAAAAAGAAAAAGTCGTAATTCTTTATACTTCCTCCAAACTATGGTGTGGGCTGGGTCTGAAGAATAAAACACATTTTCAATAATAAACTCTATGGAAATGTTTATGAGTGTTTATTACACTCTTCACGATCCTGGAGGGTATTACTCCTTACATACGAAGAAACAGGCTAAGGAGAGGTTTGTGTGTCCAATATCACTTCGCAAAGTAATTCAGATCTGAGCCAGGAGCAGCAGTTCCATCAAAGCTTGTCTCAACCGGGGATCTTTATTTACGCATTTGGTTCTTTGAGAAGACTTTGAGAATCTTCCCTTTGTAATTCAGGTGAGCCTAGAACTCACTTTGTAGTCTAAGCTAGGCTCAAAGTCGAGGTGCTTGTTGAAGGCGGAATTCTCCTACCTCGGCTTCCCAAGAGCTCAGATGGCAGGAGTGTGCTACCTCTCCCGGCTGCCCAGAAGTATTTTAAAGCCAAGTGTCAGCCGGGCGGTGGTGGCGCACGCCTTTAATCCCAGCACTTGGGAGGCAGAGACAGGAGGATTTCTGAGTTCGAGGCTAGCCTGGTCTACAAAGTGAGTTCCAGGACAGCCAAGGCTACACAGAGAAACCCTGTCTCGAAAAACCAAAAAAAAAGAAAAAAAAAGCCAAGTGTCTCTCCTGGTTTTGCCCCAAATGTACTTCCAAAATCATCAGCCACCGATTCCTTACCTCTGCAGCTCGAAAAAGCGTCCCTTCTCTGAGCACGCAAAAAGCTTCTTCCGGTCCTTAGAAGCAGAGCAACTACCAGCGCTGCCTCGCCACCTTCCGGCGCCGATTTATGACGCAACGAAGCCCCTCCCTTCTGCCTGGAAGTACGGACGAACTAGTGCGTTTGTTTTTGAGACTGGCTACAGTGTTTCTCTCCAACTTAGTTTCTGTGGGGTTTTGTTTTGTTTTTATTTGCCCCTCTCTACAGGGTAGCGAAACATTTCCACAGATCGGCCTTCGAAGGTTTGTGCTTGTGTAACGGCGGATAGAGCAGGAACCCAAGACAGGAGCTACTGGAATCTTAACCCAGCCATTGCTTGGGTGAACACCAGTAGGCTACCCTACCAGTACTTCACGAGTTAACACTTCCCACATCGCAGTTCTCAAACTGTTCAATACCCATGCGGGTTTTTTGTTTGCTTGTTTGTTTATTGTTTTCAATTTCCAGTTCTCTCCTAGTCTCCTGTCACCTCTCTTTTCCACTCTATGTTGGGGAGTGGAAAGATAGGGAGAGGGGAAGCCCAGGCTGAGACTGCTCTTAAACCTGCACAGTCCTCTATCTTTGCCGCCTCAGTGCTGAGATTAATCGCGCAAATCACAACGCCTGCCATCTTCTTTTTTGAGGCCAAGGCTTTCATAAGAGCAGCTCCATCAATTACTTCGACTATGGTGCCTTTAGCTTTTCTTGTAGTATTCTCCCTCCTGTGTTTGACCAGTTCAGTAGAAAGTATAGGTATGTGTTCTCACAGAACAAAATTTTTAACTCAGTAAAACACATCTGTTAGGTTCAGGATGTTTACATTCAATTATTTCACACCAGTCGTTTATTTTAAAAATAGGGTGGAGAACCTGAAGGGACTCAAGTAAAAACAGTTGTTAACTATTAAAGAGATGGCTTCTTTCCCAGTGTGCATCCTGGTATCTTAGTAAACTACTCTCCATCCTCCATCCATCAAAAGGAGAACTTTGAGCGTTGCCTTTCATTTCTAGTTCAAACCTGTGATATTCACAGACCAGCTTGAGAAATTCCAGGCTTCCTAGATAACATTTTTTTTAAAGAATTGTTGGCTTAACTCAGTTGTAAAATGCTTGCTTAGCATGCATGGCTCACAGTGATAATTTCTTTCAAAAGGAAATCAGAAAAACAGCACTTTCCAGCTTCTTCCTCTACATCCAGACTAACAGCATATTTTGACCCACAGCCACATTACAAAGTAAACCTTCTCAACAAAAGGGAAGAGGTAAACAAGTGTGCACACTAGACATCTGTACAATAAATACTTGGTTAACCCATACATAAAAGGATTTCATACTGTAAGACATTTTGGATTTTAAGATTTTGTTATTTTGAGTTATGTGTGAGTGCCAGTAGAGATCAGAAGAGATAGTTGGATCTCCTGGACTGGAATTAGAGACTATTATAAGCTGCCCTACCATGGGAACTGAACTTGTTCCTCTGCAAGAACAGCAAGTGCTCTGAAATGCTGAGCTGCCTCTCCAGCTCTTGTGTTTTTTTTTTCTCTTAGAATCTTGCTATGTAGCCTAGGCTAGCCTAGAATTCACAGATCCTCCTGTCTACCATTGCTGAGAAAATAAGTATATACCATTAAGCATAACTTTTTGCTAGATTCTAAATCTGTTCAAGTACCACATTTTCTATTACAAAATGTGTGACAGTTAGAATGGATCATTGCATGTAGATCATAAATGTACCCTGGGACTCTACAAGATGGTGGTGTAATGCCTAGCCACAGTAAAGAGCCAACATATTTCTATAAGAGGGGTGCTAGTGCCCACCCCTTTTCTATTAACAGTAACTGGAGACTCACCATGTGACATACCCCATTATCAAAGATAACATGAAGTTAACTCTGAGCATCCACCACACGCCAGAAATAACTGTCTCACTCTCCCAGTGAAGGCTGATGTCATCCCGAGGCCTTCAACCCTTTATAAGATGGTTATGATGAAACAAGTTGTCATTTTTCTTTAATCTTTGGATTTCTTTTATGCTTGATGATAATTTCTGAATAGCTTGAATGTCAAAGGCATTGAGGAAAATTCATTATGTTTTATTGAATAGGTCCCCAAAGAAAACTAGACCTCATGGTCTAGTAAGTTTCCCATGATCTAGTAAGACGGGAATCAAGTACGTTTTAGAATTCTATCATGGGAGCTTGATCCAAGAAAAGGAAGCAAAGGACCAAAAGACTGTGGTAGATAAGCAAAAGACAGGGCCAGCAGGATGGGTCAGTGGGTAAAGGCACTGCCTTCAAACTTGCTGTAGCCAAGGATGGCCTCATGCAAAATGCTGTACCCTGTTTACATTGTGTGGGGAAATTAAAACAAGTAGACTACATTCTCTATATTTCGAAGGAAAGTGTGAATGCAGTCCACCACCATGAATGGTGCAGTTTAGTTTCCTACATTTGGGAAAATTTCTGGTGTCAGCACATCTGGAATGGAGAGGATGAGACTCATCCCAGGAAAACCATCTTCATGATTATAGCAACTCCTCTGACAAGTAAGTGTATCAGCCAGGCAAGTATATCATCACCATATTTATTTGGGTGGGGTGCTCATTCATCCTAAACAGACCTCAAATATATCTAGCTGATATCCTCAAACTTCTGGTCCCTTTGCCTCCACTTCCCAGATGCTGAAATTACAACCATGCCAGGCTTGTGTTAACCCCAGCACTTCATACATGTTAGGCACTCTACCAACAGAGCTCCATCTAGATAACATTGAATTCTCGTAGAACATTCACAAGGGAAATACTGCACAGGGGAGGATTGCCATTGCTGACCAAGGTAGGATGAAATGGCTTTAACAAAGATTTATTTGAAGAGACAGGAAGAGTATCATTTATTGTATGTGGGAGTGTCAGACAAGTGCCATATAAGTTGGTGGAGTTCATTAGCTCCTTAGGTTATACATGTACTTCCTTAACTTTACATGAAAGAGCCGCCATTTGCAGCAGGAAACCAGGCAGCTCCAAAGCCTTCTGTGCTTAGCCCACCAGGAGAGAGTGATCTCCCAGCAGCGATTTTACCTCTGAGCACGGAGGTGAGATCTCCACCTTCCCTCTGGAGCAGTATAGCTAGGAGTGCACAGGGCATACGATCAGTGAAGCAGCGGGGACAGGAGTCTTCCCTTCCAGTCGCCATTTGCATCAGGGAACCAGGCAGCTCCACAGCCTTCTGTGCTTAGCCCACCAGAAGAGAATGATCTCCCAGCAGCAATTTCACTTCTGAGCATGGAGGTGAGATCTCCACCTTCTCTCTGAAGGGGTACAGCTAGGAGCGCACAAGTCATATGATCATTGGAGTAGCTGGGACAGGAGTCTTCCCTTCCAGCCACCATTTGCAGCAGGGAACCAGACAGCTCCACAGCCTTCTGTGCACAGACCCTGCCAGAAGAGAGCTGGTCTCCCAGGAGTACAAACACAGGTTTACAGGCCCATAGGAGGGGCAATCTCCAGCCAGAGACAGTAAGACCAACTAACACCAGAGATAACCAGATGGCAAAAGGCAAGCGCAAGAACCCTACTAACAGAAACCAAGGCTACTTGGCAACATCAGAGCCCAGTTCTCCCACCACAGCAAGTCCCGGATGCCCCAGCACACCGGAAAAGCAAGAGTTGGATTTAAAGTCTCTTCTCATGATGCTGTTAGAGGACATCAAGAAGGACATAAATAACTCCCTTACAGAAATACAGGAGAACATGGGTCAAATGGTAAAGGCCCTTAAAGAGGAAACACAAAAATCCCTGAAAGAAATACAGGGGAGCATGGGTGAACAGGTAGAGGCCCTTAAAGAGGAAACACAAAAATCCCTGAAAGAATTACAGTAGAACACAAACAAACAAATGAAGGAACTGAACAAAACCATCCAGAATATAAAAATGGAAGTAGAAGCAATAAAGAAATCACAAAGTGAGACATCTCTGGAGATAGAAAATCTTGGAAAGAATTCAGGAGTCATAGCTGCAAGCATCAACAACAGAATACAAGAGATAGAAGAAAGAATCTCAGGGGCTGAAGATACCATAGAAAACATTGACCCAAAAGTTAAAGAAAATGCAAAATGCAAAAAGCTCCTGAGCCAAAAAATCCAGGAAATCCAGGACACAATGAGAAGACCAAACCCAAGGATTATAGGTATAGAAGAGAGGGAAGATTTCCAACTTAAAGGGCCAGTAAATATCTTCAACAAAATTATAGAAGAAAACTTCCCTAACCTAAAGAAAGAGATGTCCATGAACATACAAGAAGCCTACAGAACTCCAAACAGACTGGACCAGACCAGAAAGTCCTCCTGGCACATAATAATCAAAACACCAAATGCACTAAACAAAAAAGAATATTAAAAGCAGTAAGAGAAAAAGGTCAAGTAACCTATAAAGGCAGGCCTATCAGAATTACACCAGACTTCTCACCTGAGACAATGAAAGCTAGAAGATCCTGGGCAGATCTCATACAGACCCTAAGAGAACACAAATGCCAGTCCAAACTACAATACCCAGCAAAACTCTCAATCATCATAGATAGAGAAACCAAGATATTTCATAATAAAAACCAAATTTACACAATATCTTTCCACAAATCCAGTCCTACAAAGGATAATAGATGGAAAATGCCAACATGAAGAGGGAAACTACACCCTAGAAAAAGCAAGAAAGTAATCTTTTTCCAACAAACCCAAAAGAAAGTAACCACACAAACATAAAAAGAACATCAAAAATAACAGGAAGCAACAATCACTATTCCTTAATATCTTATAACATCAATGGACTCAATTCTTCAACAAAAAAAATAGTCTAACAGAGATGTTTTTCATGTGGATCTTCGATTTTATCAGAAAATGTTTGTGACTCCTCTTTCAATTCAGTAATGCTGTTTGTGTCTACCATTTTGACTGTATTATTTTCCATGATAATCTTTAATGTTAACATTTTTTCTGTGTATTTCTTCGATTTTGTCAGAGGTGTTTTTCGTGTAGATCTTTGGTTTCATCGGGGGGTGTGTTGGTAGTTCCAATTTAGGAATGTTTTTGTGCCTACCATTTTGTCGGTATAATTGTCCATGATAATCTTCAGTTTTAATGTTTTTCTGTATTTTTCTTCAATTTTGTCAGAAGTATTTTCCATGTGGATCTTCAGTTTTATCAGACAATGTCTATAATTTTACTTTCAATCAACTTAGGAACATTTTTATACCTTCCATTTTATCTGTATAATTTTCCATGTAATAGTCAGTTTTAACATGTTTCTCTATATATTTCTTGAATTTTTTCAGGAATATTTTCCTTGTAGATCTTCAATTTTATCAGAAAGTGTTTATAATTCCACTTTGAAAAAACATAGGAATATTTTTATGCCTACTATTTTATCTGTATAATTTTTCCATGAAATACTCAACCTTAACGCATTTTTTGTATATTTCTTCAATTTTATCAGAGATGATTTCCAGGTAAATCTTCAATTTTATCAGAAAATGTTTATAATTTCACTTTCAATCAACTTAGAAATATTTTTATGCCTACCATTTTATCTGTATAATTTTCCATGATAATCTTCAATTTTAATGTTTTCCATATATTTTTTCAATTTTATCAGAAATATTTTCCATGTAAATCTTCAATTTTATTAGAAAATGGTTATAATTCTACTTTCAATCAACTTAGGAATATTTTAATTCCTACCAATTTATCTGTATAAATTTCTTCAATTTTATCAGAGATATTTTCCATGTAAATCTTCAATTTTATCAGAAAATGTTTTTACCTCTACTTTCAATGAATTTAGGAATATTTTTATGCCTACTATCTTATCTGTATAATTTTTCATGAAATAGTCAGTTTTAACATGTTTTTCTATATATTTCTTGAGTTTTATCGGAAATATTTTCCTTGTAGATTTTCAATTTTATCAGAAAATGTTTATAATTCCACTTTCAATCAACTTAGGAATATTTTTATGCCTACCATTTTATCTGTATAATTTTTCCATGAAATAGTCAATCTTAACGTGTTTTTCTATATATTTCTTCAATTTTATCAGAGATATTTTCCATGTATATTTACACAATGAAATACTACTCAGCAATGTAAAACAACGAATTCATGAAATTCTTAGGCAAATGGGGAACAGGGGGAGAGAAGAGGGCTTATGGGACTTTCAGGGAGGGGGGAACTGGGAAAGGGGAAATCATTTGGAATGCAAATAAAGAATATAGAAAATAAAATAAAATAATTAAAAAAAAAACTTTACATGAAAGCCATATTTCCAGCAGAAACCGTTCTGTTTACCTAGTGCCATACTCGGGCTGTTGATCCTGCTAAATCAGCATGTTGGTCCTGGTTGTTCACTACCCCTAGCTATCTTCAAGAGTGAAAAAGTGACTCTCTCCCTGCTGCAGAGTGACACAGTTACTCTCTTTCTACTGCAGAGTGACACAGTGGCTCTCTCTCTGCTGCAGAGTGACACAGTGGCTCTCTACTGCAGAGTGACACAGTGGCTCTCTCTCTACTGCAGAGTAACACAGTGGCTCTCTCTCTACTGCAGAGTAGCACAGTGACTCTCTCTCTACTGCAGAGTGACACAGTGGCTCTCTCTCTACTGCAGAGTGACACAGTGACTCTCTCTCTACTGCAGAGTGACACAGTGACTCTCTCTACTGCAGAGTGACACAGTGGCTCTCTCTCTGCTGCAGAGTGACACAGTGGCTCTCTCTACTGCAGAGTGACACAGTGACTCTCTCTACTGCAGAGTGACACATTGACTCTCTCTACTGCAGAGTGACACAGTGGCTCTCTCTCTACTGCAGAGTGACACAGTGGCTCTCTCTCTACTGCAAAGTGACACAGTGGCTCTCTCTCTACTGCAGAGTGACACAGTGACTCTCTCTCTACTGCAGAGTGACACAGTGGCTCTCTCTCTACTGCAGAGTGACACAGTGGCTCTCTCTACTGCAGAGTAACACAGTGGCTCTCGCTACTGCAGAGTAACACAGTGGCTCTTTCTCTACTGCAGAGTGACACAGTGACTCTCTCTCTACTGCAGAGTAACACAGTGACTCTCTCTCTACTGCAGAGTGACACAGTGGCTCTCTCTACTGCAGAGTGACACAGTGGCTCTCTCTCTACTGCAGAGTGACACAGTGGCTCTCTCTCTACTGCAGAGTGACACAGTGGCTCTCTCTCTGTACTGCAGAGTGACACAGTGGCTCTCTCTCTACTGCAGAGTGACACAGTGGCTCTCTCTCTACTGCAGAGTGACACAGTGGCTCTCTCTACTGCAGAGTGACACAGTGGCTCTCTCTCTACTGCAGAGTGACACAGTGGCTCTCTCTCTACTGCAGAGTAACACAGTGACTCTCTCTCTACTGCAGAGTAACACAGTGGCTCTCTCTCTACTGCAGAGTGACACAGTGACTCTCTCTCTAGTGCAGAGTGACACAGTGACTCTCTCTCTACTGCAGAGTAACACAGTGGCTCTCTCTACTGCAGAGTGACACAGTGGCTCTCTCCCTGCTGCAGAGTGACACAGTGGCTCTCTACTGCAGAGTGACACAGTGACTCTCTCTCTACTGCACAGTAACACAGTGACTCTCTCTCTACTGCAGAGTAACACAGTGGCTCTCTCTCTCTACGGCAGAGTGACACAGTGACTCTCTCTCTACTGCAGAGTAACACAGTGACTCTCTCTCTACTGCAGAGTAACACAGTGACTCTCTCTCTCTACTGCAGAGTGACACAGTGACTCTCTCTCTACTGCAGAGTAACACAGTGACTCTCTCTCTACTGCAGAGTAACACAGTGACTCTCTCTCTCTACTGCAGAGTGACACAGTGACTCTCTCTCTACTGCAGAGTAACACAGTGACTCTCTCTCTACTGCAGAGTAACACAGTGACTCTCTCTCTCTACTGCAGAGTGACACAGTGACTCTCTCTACTGCAGAGTGACACAGTGGCTCTCTCTACTGCAGAGTGACACAGTGGCTCTCTCTCTACTGCAGAGCGACACAGTGGCTCTCTCTCTACAGCAGAGTGACACAGTGACTCTCTCTCTACTGCAGAGTGACACAGTGGCTCTCTCTACTGCAGAGTGACACAGTGGCTCTCTCTACTGCAGAGTAACACAGTGGCTCTCTCTCTACTGCAGAGTGACACAGTAGCTCTCTCTCTACTGCAGAGTGACACAGTGACTCTCTCTCTACTGCAGAGTGACACAGTGGCTCTCGCTCTACTGCAGAGTGACACAGTGACTCTCTCTCTACTGCAGAGTGACACAGTGGCTCTCTCTCTACTGCAGAGTGACACAGAGGCTCTCTCTCTACTGCAGAGTGACACAGTGGCTCTCTCTACTGCAGAGTGACACAGTGGCTCTCTCTCTACTGCAGAGTGACACAGTGGCTCTCTCTCTACTGCAGAGTGACACAGTGGCTCTCTCTCTACTGCAGAGTGACACAGTGGCTCTCTCTCTACTGCAGAGTGACACAGTGGCTCTCTCTACTGCAGAGTGACACAGTGGCTCTCTCTCTACTGCAGAGTGACACAGTGGCTCTCTCTCTACTGCAGAGTAACACAGTGACTCTCTCTCTACTGCAGAGTAACACAGTGGCTCTCTCTCTACTGCAGAGTGACACAGTGACTCTCTCTCTAGTGCAGAGTGACACAGTGACTCTCTCTCTACTGCAGAGTAACACAGTGGCTCTCTCGACTGCAGAGTGACACAGTGGCTCTCTCCCTGCTGCAGAGTGACACAGTGGCTCTCTACTGCAGAGTGACACAGTGACTCTCTCTCTACTGCACAGTAACACAGTGACTCTCTCTCTACTGCAGAGTAACACAGTGGCTCTCTCTCTCTGCGGCAGAGTGACACAGTGACTCTCTCTCTACTGCAGAGTAACACAGTGACTCTCTCTCTACTGCAGAGTAACACAGTGACTCTCTCTCTCTACTGCAGAGTGACACAGTGACTCTCTCTCTACTGCAGAGTAACACAGTGACTCTCTCTCTACTGCAGAGTAACACAGTGACTCTCTCTCTCTACTGCAGAGTGACACAGTGACTCTCTCTCTACTGCAGAGTAACACAGTGACTCTCTCTCTACTGCAGAGTAACACAGTGACTCTCTCTCTCTACTGCAGAGTGACACAGTGACTCTCTCTACTGCAGAGTGACACAGTGGCTCTCTCTCTACTGCAGAGCGACACAGTGGCTCTCTCTCTACTGCAGAGTGACACAGTGACTCTCTCTCTACTGCAGAGTGACACAGTGGCTCTCTCTACTGCAGAGTGACACAGTGGCTCTCTCTACTGCAGAGTAACACAGTGGCTCTCTCTCTACTGCAGAGTGACACAGTAGCTCTCTCTCTACTGCAGAGTGACACAGTGACTCTCTCTCTACTGCAGAGTGACACAGTGGCTCTCGCTCTACTGCAGAGTGACACAGTGACTCTCTCTCTACTGCAGAGTGACACAGTGGCTCTCTCTCTACTGCAGAGTGACACAGAGGCTCTCTCTCTACTGCAGAGTGACACAGTGGCTCTCTCTACTGCAGAGTGACACAGTGGCTCTCTCTCTACTGCAGAGTGACACAGTGGCTCTCTCTCTACTGCAGAGTGACACAGTGGCTCTCTCTCTACTGCAGAGTGACACAGTGGCTCTCTCTCTACTGCAGAGTGACACAGTGGCTCTCTCTACTGCAGAGTGACACAGTGGCTCTCTCTCTACTGCAGAGTGACACAGTGGCTCTCTCTCTACTGCAGAGTAACACAGTGACTCTCTCTCTACTGCAGAGTAACACAGTGGCTCTCTCTCTACTGCAGAGTGACACAGTGACTCTCTCTCTAGTGCAGAGTGACACAGTGACTCTCTCTCTACTGCAGAGTAACACAGTGGCTCTCTCTACTGCAGAGTGACACAGTGGCTCTCTCCCTGCTGCAGAGTGACACAGTGGCTCTCTACTGCAGAGTGACACAGTGACTCTCTCTCTACTGCACAGTAACACAGTGACTCTCTCTCTACTGCAGAGTAACACAGTGGCTCTCTCTCTCTGCGGCAGAGTGACACAGTGACTCTCTCTCTACTGCAGAGTAACACAGTGACTCTCTCTCTACTGCAGAGTAACACAGTGACTCTCTCTCTCTACTGCAGAGTGACACAGTGACTCTCTCTCTACTGCAGAGTAACACAGTGACTCTCTCTCTACTGCAGAGTAACACAGTGACTCTCTCTCTCTACTGCAGAGTGACACAGTGACTCTCTCTCTACTGCAGAGTAACACAGTGACTCTCTCTCTACTGCAGAGTAACACAGTGACTCTCTCTCTCTCTACTGCAGAGTGACACAGTGACTCTCTCTACTGCAGAGTGACACAGTGGCTCTCTCTACTGCAGAGTGACACAGTGGCTCTCTCTCTACTGCAGAGCGACACAGTGGCTCTCTCTCTACTGCAGAGTGACACAGTGACTCTCTCTCTACTGCAGAGTGACACAGTGGCTCTCTCTACTGCAGAGTGACACAGTGGCTCTCTCTACTGCAGAGTAACACAGTGGCTCTCTCTCTACTGCAGAGTGACACAGTAGCTCTCTCTCTACTGCAGAGTGACACAGTGACTCTCTCTCTACTGCAGAGTGACACAGTGGCTCTCGCTCTACTGCAGAGTGACACAGTGACTCTCTCTCTACTGCAGAGTGACACAGTGGCTCTCTCTCTACTGCAGAGTGACACAGAGGCTCTCTCTCTACTGCAGAGAGACACAGTGGCTCTCTCTACTGCAGAGTGACACAGTGGCTCTCTCTCTACTGCAGAGTGACACAGTGGCTCTCTCTCTACTGCAGAGTGACACAGTGGCTCTCTCTCTACTGCAGAGTGACACAGTGGCTCTCTCTCTACTGCAGAGTGACACAGTGGCTCTCTCTACTGCAGAGTGACACAGTGGCTCTCTCTCTACTGCAGAGTGACACAGTGGCTCTCTCTCTACTGCAGAGTAACACAGTGACTCTCTCTCTACTGCAGAGTAACACAGTGGCTCTCTCTCTACTGCAGAGTGACACAGTGACTCTCTCTCTAGTGCAGAGTGACACAGTGACTCTCTCTCTACTGCAGAGTAACACAGTGGCTCTCTCTAATGCAGAGTGACACAGTGGCTCTCTCCCTGCTGCAGAGTGACACAGTGGCTCTCTACTGCAGAGTGACACAGTGACTCTCTCTCTACTGCACAGTAACACAGTGACTCTCTCTCTACTGCAGAGTAACACAGTGGCTCTCTCTCTCTACGGCAGAGTGACACAGTGACTCTCTCTCTACTGCAGAGTAACACAGTGACTCTCTCTCTACTGCAGAGTAACACAGTGACTCTCTCTCTCTACTGCAGAGTGACACAGTGACTCTCTCTCTACTGCAGAGTAACACAGTGACTCTCTCTCTACTGCAGAGTAACACAGTGACTCTCTCTCTACTGCAGAGTGACACAGTGACTCTCTCTCTACTGCAGAGTAACACAGTGACTCTCTCTCTACTGCAGAGTAACACAGTGACTCTCTCTCTCTACTGCAGAGTGACACAGTGACTCTCTCTACTGCAGAGTGACACAGTGGCTCTCTCTACTGCAGAGTGACACAGTGGCTCTCTCTCTACTGCAGAGCGACACAGTGGCTCTCTCTCTACTGCAGAGCGACACAGTGACTCTCTCTCTACTGCAGAGTGACACAGTGGCTCTCTCTACTGCAGAGTGACACAGTGGCTCTCTCTACTGCAGAGTGACACAGTGGCTCTCTCTCTACTGCAGAGTGACACAGTAGCTCGCTCTCTACTGCAGAGTGACACAGTGACTCTCTCTCTACTGCAGAGTGACACAGTGGCTCTCTCTCTACTGCAGAGTGACACAGTGACTCTCTCTCTACTGCAGAGTGACACAGTGGCTCTCTCTCTACTGCAGAGTGACACAGTGGCTCTCTCTCTACTGCAGAGTGACACAGTGGCTCTCTCTCTACTGCAGAGTGACACAGTGACTCTCTCTCTACTGCAGAGTGACACAGTGGCTCTCTCTACTGCAGAGTGACACAGTGGCTCACTCTCTACTGCAGAGTGACACAGTGGCTCTCTCTACTGCAGAGTGACACAGTGGCTCTCTCTCTACTGCAGAGTGACACAGTGGCTCTCTCTCTACTGCAGAGTGACACAGTGGCTCTCTCTCTACTGCAGAGTGACACAGTGGCTCTCACTCTACTGCAGAGTGACACAGTGGCTCTCTCTCTACTGCAGAGTAACACAGTGACTCTCTCTCTACTGCAGAGTGACACAGTGACTCTCTCTCTACTGCAGAGTGACACAGTGGCTCTCTCTCTACTGCAGAGTGACACAGTGGCTCTCTCTCTACTGCAGAGTGACACAGTGACTCTCTCTCTACTGCAGAGTGACACAGTGGCTCTCTCTCTACTGCAGAGTGACACAGTGGCTCTCTCTCTACTGCAGAGTGACACAGTGACTCTCTCTCTACTGCAGAGTGACACAGTGGCTCTCTCCCTGCTGCAGAGTAACACAGTGGCTCTCTGTACTGCAGAGTGACACAGTGACTCTCTCTCTACTGCAGAGTAACACAGTGGCTCTCTCTACTGCAGAGTAACACAGTGGCTCTCTCTCTACTGCAGAGTGACACAGTGACTCTCTCTCTACTGCAGAGTGACACAGTGGCTCTCTCTCTACTGCAGAGTGATACAGTGACTCTCTCTCTACTGCAGAGTGACACAGTGGCTCTCTCTACTACAGGGTAACACAGTGGCTCTCTCTCTACTGCAGAGTAACACAGTGGCTCTCTCTCTACTGCAGAGTGACACAGTGGCTCTCTCTCTACTGCAGAGTGACACAGTGACTCTCTCTCTACTGCAGAGTGACACAGTGACTCTCTCTACTACAGAGTAACACAGTGACTCTCTCTCTACTGCAGAGTAACACAGTGACTCTCTCTACTGCAGAGTGACACAGTGGCTCTCTCTCTACTGCAGAGTGACACAGTGGCTCTCTCTCTACTGCAGAGTGACACAGTGGCTCTCTCTCTACTGCAGAGTAACACAGTGGCTCTCTCTCTACTGCAGAGTGACACAGTGGCTCTCTCTACTGCAGAGTGACACAGTGGCTCTCTCTCTACTGTAGAGTGACACAGTGGCTCTCTCTACTGCAGAGTGACACAGTGGCTCTCTCTCTACTGCAGAGTGACACAGTGGCTCTCTCTCTACTGCAGAGTGACACAGTGGCTCTCTCTCTACTGCAGAGTGACACAGTGGCTCTCTCTAATGCAGAGTGACACAGTGGCTCTCTCTCTACTGCAGAGTGACACAGTGACTCTCTCTCTACTGCAGAGTGACACAGTGGCTCTCTCTACTGCAGAGTGACACAGTGGCTCTCTCTCTACTGCAGAGTGACACAGTGACTCTCTCTACTGCAGAGTAACACAGTGACTCTCTCTCTACTGCAGAGTGACACAGTGGCTCTCTCTACTGCAGAGTGACACAGTGACTCTCTCTACTGCAGAGTAACACAGTGGCTCTCTCTCTACTGCAGAGTGACACAGTGGTTCTCTCTACTCCAGAGTGACACAGTGACTCTCTCTCTACTGCAGAGTGATACAGTGGCTCTCTCTCTACTGCAGAGTAACACAGTGGCTCTCTCTCTACTGCAGAGTGACACAGTGGCTCTCTCTATTGCAGAGTGACACAGTGACTCTCTCTCTACTGCAGAGTGACACAGTGGCTCTCTCTCTACTGCAGAGTGACACTGTGGCTCTCTCTCTACTGCAGAGTGACACAGTGGCTCTCTCTCTACTGCAGAGTGACACAGTGGCTCTCTCTCTATTGCAGAGTAACACAGTGACTCTCTCTCTACTGCAGAGTAACACAGTGGCTGTCTCTACTGCAGAGTGACACAGTGGCTCTCTCTCTACTGCAGTGACACAGTGTCTCTCTCTCTACTGCAGAGTGACACAGTGGCTCTCTCTCTACTGCAGAGTGACACAGTGGCTCTCTCTCTACTGCAGAGTAACACAGTGACTCTCTCTACTGCAGAGTAACACAGTGACTCTCTCTCTACTGCAGAGTAACACAGTGGCTCTCTCTACTGCAGAGTGACACAGTGGCTCTCTCTCTCTACTGCAGAGTGACACAGTGGCTCTCTCTACTGCAGAGTAACACAGTGGCTCTCTCTACTGCAGAATAACACAGTGGCTCTCTCTACTGCAGAGTGACACAGTGACTCTCTCTCTACTGCAGAGTAACACAGTGACTCTCTCTACTGCAGAGTAACACAGTGACTCTCTCTCTACTGCAGTGTGACACAGTGGCTCTCTCTACTGCAGAGTAACACAGTGGCTCTCTCTACTGCAGAGTGACACAGTGGCTCTCTCTCTACTGCAGAGTGACACAGTGACTCTCTCTCTACTCCAGAGAAACACAGTGGCTCTCTCTCTACTGCAGAGTGACACAGTGACTGTCTCTCTACTGCAGAGTGACAAAGTAGCTCTCTCCCTGCTGCAGAGTAACACAGTGGCTCTCTGTACTGCAGAGTGACACAGTTACTCTCTCTCTACTGCAGAGTAACACAGTGGCTCTATGTACTGCAGAGTAACACAGTGGCTCTCTCTCTACTGCAGAGTGACACAGTGGCTCTCTCTACTACAGGGTAACACAGTGGCTTTCTCTCTACTGCAGAGTAACACAGTGGCTCTCTCTCTACTGCAGAGTGACACAGTGGCTCTCTCTCTACTGCAGAGTGACACAGTGACTCTCTCTCTACTGCAGAGTGGCACAGTGACTCTCTCTACTGCAGAGTAACACAGTGACTCTCTCTCTACTGCAGAGTAACACAGTGACTCTCTGTACTGCAGAGTGACACAGTGGCTCTCTCTCTACTGCAGAGTGACACAGTGGCTCTCTCTCTACTGCAGAGTGATACAGTGACTGTCTCTCTACTGCAGAGTGACACAGTAGCTCTCTCCCTGCTGCAGAGTAACACAGTGGCTCTCTGTACTGCAGAGTGACACAGTTACTCTCTCTCTACTGCAGAGTAACACAGTGGCTCTCTCTACTGCAGAGTAACACAGTGGCTCTCTCTCTACTGCAGAGTGACACAGTGGCTCTCTCTACTATAGAGTAACACAGTGGCTCTCTCTCTACTGCAGAGTAACACAGTGGCTCTCTCTCTACTGCAGAGTGACACAGTGGCTCTCTCTCTACTGCAGAGTGACACAGTAACTCTCTCTCTACTGCAGAGTGACACAGTGACTCTCTCTACTGCAGAGTAACACAGTGACTCTCTCTCTACTGCAGAGTAACACAGTGACTCTCTGTACTGCAGAGTGACACAGTGGCTCTCTCTCTACTGCAGAGTGACACAGTGGCTCTCTCTCTACTGCAGAGTGACACAGTGGCTCTCTCTACTGCAGAGTGACACAGTGGCTCTCTCTCTACTGCAGAGTAACACAGTGGCTCTCTCTCTACTGCAGAGTGACACGGTGACTCTCTCTCTACTGCAGAGTAACACAGTGGCTCTCTCTCTACTGCAGAGTGACACAGTGACTGTCTCTCTACTGCAGAGTGACACAGTAGCTCTCTCCCTGCTGGAGAGTAACACAGTGGCTCTCTGTACTGCAGAGTGACACAGTGACTCTCTCTCTACTGCAGAGTAACACAGTGGCTCTCTCTACTGCAGAGTAACACAGTGGCTCTCTCTCTACTGCAGAGTGACACAGTGGCTCTCTCTACTACAGAGTAACACAGTGGCTCTCTCTCTACTGCAGAGTAACACAGTGGCTCTCTCTCTACTGCAGAGTGACACAGTGGCTCTCTCTCTACGGCAGAGTGACACAGTGACTCTCTCTCTACTGCAGAATGACACAGTGACTCTCTCTACTGCAGAGTAACACAGTGACTCTCTCTCTACTGCAGAGTAACACAGTGACTCTCTCTACTGCAGAGTGACACAGTGGCTCTCTCTCTACTGCAGAGTGACACAGTGGCTCTCTCTCTACTGCAGAGTGACACAGTGGCTCTCTCTCTACTGCAGAGTGACACAGTGGCTCTCTCTACTGCAGAGTAACACAGTGGCTCTCTCTCTACTGCAGAGTAACACAGTGACTCTCTCTACTGCAGAGTGACACAGTGGCTCTCTCTGTACTGCAGAGTGACACAGTGGCTCTCTCTCTACTGCAGAGTGACACAGTGGCTCTGACTCTACTGCAGAGTGACACAGTGGCTCTCTCTCTACTGCAGAGTAACACAGTGACTCTCTCTCTACTGCAGAGTGACACAGTGACTCTGTACTGCAGAGTGACACAGTGGCTCTCTCTCTACTGCAGAGTGACACAGTGACTCTCTCTCTACTGCAGAGTGACACAGTGACTCTCTCTACTGCAGAGTGACACAGTGACTCTCTCTACTGCAGAGTGACACAGTGGCTCTCTCTCTACTGCAGAGTGACACAGTGGCTCTCTCTACTGCAGAGTGACACAGTGGCTCTCTCTACTGCAGAGTGACACAGTGGCTCTCTCTACTGCAGAGTAACACAGTGGCTCTCTCTCTACTGCAGAGTGACACAGTGGCTCTCTCTACTGCAGAGTGACACAGTGGCTCTCTCTCTACTGCAGAGTGACACAGTGACTCTCTCTCTACTGCAGAGTGACACAGTGACTCTCTCTACTGCAGAGTAACACAGTGGCTCTCTCTCTACTGCAGAGTGACACAGTGACTCTCTCTACTGCAGAGTAACAGAGTGGCTCTCTCTACTGCAGAGTGACACAGTGGCTCTCTCTACTGCAGAGTGACACAGTGACTCTCTCTACTGCAGAGTGACACAGTGGCTCTCTCTCTACTGCAGAGTGACACAGTGGCTCTCTCTCTACTGCAGAGTGACACAGTGACTCTCTCTACTGCAGAGTAACACAGTGGCTCTCTCTCTACTGCAGAGTGACACAGTGGCTCTCTCTACTGCAGAGTGACACAGTGGCTCTCTCTATTGCAGAGTGACACAGTGGCTCTCTCTCTACTGCAGAGTGACACAGTGGCTCTCTCTCTACTGCAGAGTGACACAGTGACTCTCTCTACTGCAGAGTAACACAGTGGCTCTCTCTCTACTGCAGAGTGACACAGTGACTCTCTCTACTGCAGAGTAATAGAGTGGCTCTCTCTACTTTAGAGTGACACAGTGGCTCTCTCTACTGCAGAGTGACACAGTGACTCTCTCTACTGCAGAGTGACACAGTGGCTCTCTCTCTCTACTGCAGAGTGACACAGTGACTCTCTCTACTGCAGAGTAACACAGTGGCTCTCTCTCTACTGCAGAGTGATACAGTGGCTCTCTCTACTGCAGAGTAACACAGTGGCTCTCTCTACTGCAGAGTGACACAGTGGCTCTCTCTACTGCAGAGTGACACAGTGACTCTCTCTACTGCAGAGTGACACAGTGACTCTCTCTACTGCAGAGTAACACAGTGACTCTCTCTACTGCAGAGTGACACAGTGACTCTCTCTACTGCAGAGTGACACAGTGGCTCTCTCTCTCTACTGCAGAGTGACACAGTGACTCTCTCTACTGCGGAGTAACACAGTGGCTCTCTCTCTACTGCAGAGTGACACAGTGGCTCTCTCTCTACTGCAGAGTGACACAGTGGCTCTCTCTCTACTGCAGAGTAACACAGTGGTTCTCTCTCTACTGCAGAGTGACACAGTGGCTCTCTCTACTGCAGAGTGACACAGTGGCTCTCTCTCTACTCCAGAGTGACACAGTGACTCTCTCTCTACTGCAGAGTAACTCAGTGGCTCTCTCTCTACTGCAGAGTAACACAATGACTCTCTCTCTACTGCAGAGTAAAACAGTGACTCTCTCTACTGCAGAGTCACACAGTGACTCTCTCTCTACTGCAGAGTAACACAGTGGCTCTCTCTACTGCAGAGTGACACAGTGGCTCTCTCTACTGCAGAGTGACACAGTGGCTCTTTCTCTCTACTGCAGCGTGACACAGTGGCTCTCTCTACTGCAGAGTAACACAGTGGCTCTCTCTACTGCAGAGTAACACAGTGGCTCTCTCTACTGCAGAGTAACACAGTGGCTCTCTCTACTGCAGAGTGACACAGTGACTCTCTCTCTACTGCAGAGTAACACAGTGACTCTCTCTCTACTGCAGATTGACACAGTGGGTCTCTCTACTGCAGAGTGACACAGTGGCTCTCTCTACTGCAGAGTGACACAGTGGCTCTCTCTCTACTGCAGAGTGACACAGTGACTCTCTCTCTACTGCAGAGTGACACAGTGGCTCTCTCTCTACTGCAGAGTAACACAGTGGCTCTCTCTACTGCAGAGTAACACATTGGCTCTCTCTCTACGACAAAGTGACACAGTGACTCTCTCTCTACTCCAGAGTAACACAGTGGCTCTCTCTCTACTGCAGAGTGACACAGTGACTGTCTCTCTACTGCAGAGTGACACAGTAGCTCTCTCCCTGCTGCAGAGTAACACAGTGGCTCTCTGTACTGCAGAGTGACACAGTTACTCTCTCTCTACTGCAGAGTAACACAGTGGCTCTCTCTACTGCAGAGTAACACAGTGGCTCTCTCTCTACTGCAGAGTGACACAGTGGCTCTCTCTACTACAGAGTAACACAGTGGCTCTCTCTCTACTGCAGAGTAACACAGTGGCTCTCTCTCTACTGCAGAGTGACACAGTGGCTCTCTCTCTACTGCAGAGTGACACAGTGACTCTCTCTACTGCAGAGTGACACAGTGACTCTCTCTACTGCAGAGTAACACAGTGACTCTCTCTCTACTGCAGAGTAACACAGTGACTCTCTGTACTGCAGAGTGACACAGTGGCTCTCTCTCTACTGCCGAGTGACACAGTGGCTCTCTCTCTACTGCAGAGTGACACAGTGGCTCTCTCTCTACTGCAGAGTGACACAGTGGCTCTCTCTACTGCAGAGTAACACAGTGGCTCTCTCTCTACTGCAGAGTAACACAGTGACTCTCTCTACTGCAGAGTGACACAGTGGCTCTCTCTACTGCAGAGTGACCCAGTGGCTCTCTCTCTACTGCAGAGTGACACAGTGGCTCTGTCTCTACTGCAGAGTGACACAGTGGCTCTCTCTCTACTGCAGAGTGAAACAGTGACTCTCTCTCTACTGCAGAGTGACACAGTGGCTCTCTCTCTACTGCAGAGTGACACAGTGACTCTCTCCCTACTGCAGAGTGACACAGTGACTCTCTCTACTGCAGAGTGACACAGTGACTCTCTCTACTGCAGAGTGACACAGTGGCTCTCTCTCTACTGCAGAGTAACACAGTGACTCTCTCTACTGCAGAGTGACACAGTGACTCTCTCTACTGCAGAGTGACACAGTGGCTCTCTCTCTACTGCAGAGTGACACAGTGACTCTCTCTACTGCGGAGTAACACAGTGGCTCTCTCTCTACTGCAGAGTGACACAGTGGCTCTCTCTCTACTGCAGAGTGACACAGTGACTGTCTCTCTACTGCAGAGTGACACAGTAGCTCTCTCCCTGCTGCAGAGTAACACAGTGGCTCTCTGTACTGCAGAGTGACACAGTTACTCTCTCTCTACTGCAGAGTAACACAGTGGCTCTCTCTACTGCAGAGTAACACAGTGGCTCTCTCTCTACTGCAGAGTGACACAGTGGCTCTCTCTACTACAGAGTAACACAGTGGCTCTCTCTCTACTGCAGAGTAACACAGTGGCTCTCTCTCTACTGCAGAGTGACACAGTGGCTCTCTCTCTACTGCAGAGTGACACAGTGACTCTCTCTCTACTGCAGAGTGACACAGTGACTCTCTCTACTGCAGAGTAACACAGTGACTCTCTCTCTACTGCAGAGTAACACAGTGACTCTCTGTACTGCAGAGTGACACAGTGGCTCTCTCTCTACTGCAGAGTGACACAGTGGCTCTCCCTCTACTGCAGAGTGATACAGTGACTGTCTCTCTACTGCAGAGTGACACAGTAGCTCTCTCCCTGCTGCAGAGTAACACAGTGGCTCTCTGTACTGCAGAGTGACACAGTTACTCTCTCTCTACTGCAGAGTAACACAGTGGCTCTCTCTACTGCAGAGTAACACAGTGGCTCTCTCTCTACTGCAGAGTGACACAGTGGCTCTCTCTACTATAGAGTAACACAGTGGCTCTCTCTCTACTGCAGAGTAACACAGTGGCTCTCTCTCTACTGCAGAGTGACACAGTGGCTCTCTCTCTACTGCAGAGTGACACAGTGGCTCTCTCTCTACTGCAGAGTGACACAGTGACTCTCTCTCTACTGCAGAGTGACACAGTGACTCTCTCTACTGCAGAGTAACACAGTGACTCTCTCTCTACTGCAGAGTAACACAGTGACTCTCTCTACTGCAGAGTGACAAAGTGGCTCTCTCTCTACTGCAGAGTGACACAGTGGCTCTCTCTCTACTGCAGAGTGACACAGTGGCTCTCTCTCTACTGCAGAGTGACACAGTGGCTCTCTCTACTGCAGAGTAACACAGTGGCTCTCTCTCTACTGCAGAGTAACACAGTGACTCTCTCTACTGCAGAGTGACACAGTGGCTCTCTCTGTACTGCAGAGTGACACAGTGGCTCTCTCTCTACTGCAGAGTGACACAGTGGCTCTGTCTCTACTGCAGAGTGACACAGTGGCTCTCTCTCTACTGCAGAGTAACACAGTGACTCTCTCTCTACTGCAGAGTGACACAGTGACTCTCTCTGTACTGCAGAGTGACACAGTGGCTCTCTCTCTACTGCAGAGTGACACAGTGACTCTCTCTCTACTGCAGAGTGACACAGTGACTCTCTCTACTGCAGAGTGACACAGTGACTCTCTCTACTGCAGAGTGACACAGTGGCTCTCTCTCTACTGCAGAGTAACACAGTGACTCTCTCTAATGCAGAGTGACACAGTGGCTCTCTCTGTACTGCAGAGTGACACAGTGGCTCTCTCTCTACTGCAGAGTGACACAGTGGCTCTCTCTACTGCAGAGTGACACAGTGGCTCTCTCTACTGCAGAGTGACACAGTGACTCTCTCTACTGCAGAGTAACACAGTGGCTCTCTCTCTACTGCAGAGTGACACAGTGGCTCTCTCTACTGCAGAGTGACACAGTGGCTCTCTCTCTACTGCAGAGTGACACAGTGACTCTCTCTCTACTGCAGAGTGACACAGTGGCTCTCTCTCTACTGCAGAGTGACACAGTGACTCTCTCTACTGCAGAGTAACAGAGTGGCTCTCTCTACTGCAGAGTGACACAGTGGCTCTCTCTACTGCAGAATGACACAGTGACTCTCTCTACTGCAGAGTGACACAGTTGCTCTCTCTCTCTACTGCAGAGTGACACAGTGACTCTCTCTACTGCAGAGTAACACAGTGGCTCTCTCTCTACTGCAGAGTGATACAGTGGCTCTCTCTACTGCAGAGTAACACAGTGGCTCTCTCTACTGCAGAGTGACACAGTGGCTCTCTCTACTGCAGAGTGACACAGTGACTCTCTCTACTGCAGAGTGACACAGTGACTCTCTCTACTGCAGAGTAACACAGTGACTCTCTCTACTGCAGAGTGACACAGTGACTCTCTCTACTGCAGAGTGACACAGTGGCTCTCTCTCTCTACTGCAGAGTGACACAGTGACTCTCTCTACTGCGGAGTAACACAGTGGCTCTCACTCTACTGCAGAGTGACACAGTGGCTCTCTCTCTACTGCAGAGTGACACAGTGGCTCTCTCTCTACTGCAGAGTAACACAGTGGTTCTCTCTCTACTGCAGAGTGACACAGTGGCTCTCTCTACTGCAGAGTGACACAGTGGCTCTCTCTCTACTCCAGAGTGACACAGTGACTCTCTCTCTACTGCAGAGTAACACAGTGACTCTCTCTCTACTGCAGAGTAAAACAGTGACTCTCTCTACTGCAGAGTCACACAGTGACTCTCTCTCTACTGCAGAGTAACACAGTGGCTCTCTCTACTGCAGAGTGACACAGTGGCTCTCTCTACTGCAGAGTGACACAGTGGCTCTCTCTCTACTGCAGAGTAACACTGTGACTCTCTCTACTGCAGAGTGACACAGTGGCTCTCTCTGTACTGCAGAGTGACACAGTGGCTCTCTCTCTACTGCAGAGTGACACAGTGGCTCTGTCTCTACTGCAGAGTGACACAGTGGCTCTCTCTCTACTGCAGAGTAACACAGTGACTCTCTCTCTACTGCAGAGTGACACAGTTACTCTCTCTCTACTGCAGAGTAACACAGTGGCTCTCTCTACTGCAGAGTAACACAGTGGCTCTCTCTCTACTGCAGAGTGACACAGTGGCTCTCTCTACTATAGAGTAACACAGTGGCTCTCTCTCTACTGCAGAGTAACACAGTGGCTCTCTCTCTACTGCAGAGTGACACAGTGGCTCTCTCTCTACTGCAGAGTGACACAGTGGCTCTCTCTCTACTGCAGAGTGACACAGTGACTCTCTCTCTACTGCAGAGTGACACAGTGACTCTCTCTACTGCAGAGTAACACAGTGACTCTCTCTCTACTGCAGAGTAACACAGTGACTCTCTCTACTGCAGAGTGACAAAGTGGCTCTCTCTCTACTGCAGAGTGACACAGTGGCTCTCTCTCTACTGCAGAGTGACACAGTGGCTCTCTCTCTACTGCAGAGTGACACAGTGGCTCTCTCTACTGCAGAGTAACACAGTGGCTCTCTCTCTACTGCAGAGTAACACAGTGACTCTCTCTACTGCAGAGTGACACAGTGGCTCTCTCTGTACTGCAGAGTGACACAGTGGCTCTCTCTCTACTGCAGAGTGACACAGTGGCTCTGTCTCTACTGCAGAGTGACACAGTGGCTCTCTCTCTACTGCAGAGTAACACAGTGACTCTCTCTCTACTGCAGAGTGACACAGTGACTCTCTCTGTACTGCAGAGTGACACAGTGGCTCTCTCTCTACTGCAGAGTGACACAGTGACTCTCTCTCTACTGCAGAGTGACACAGTGACTCTCTCTACTGCAGAGTGACACAGTGACTCTCTCTACTGCAGAGTGACACAGTGGCTCTCTCTCTACTGCAGAGTAACACAGTGACTCTCTCTACTGCAGAGTGACACAGTGGCTCTCTCTGTACTGCAGAGTGACACAGTGGCTCTCTCTCTACTGCAGAGTGACACAGTGGCTCTCTCTACTGCAGAGTGACACAGTGGCTCTCTCTACTGCAGAGTGACACAGTGACTCTCTCTACTGCAGAGTAACACAGTGGCTCTCTCTCTACTGCAGAGTGACACAGTGGCTCTCTCTACTGCAGAGTGACACAGTGGCTCTCTCTCTACTGCAGAGTGACACAGTGACTCTCTCTCTACTGCAGAGTGACACAGTGGCTCTCTCTCTACTGCAGAGTGACACAGTGACTCTCTCTACTGCAGAGTAACAGAGTGGCTCTCTCTACTGCAGAGTGACACAGTGGCTCTCTCTACTGCAGAATGACACAGTGACTCTCTCTACTGCAGAGTGACACAGTTGCTCTCTCTCTCTACTGCAGAGAGACACAGTGACTCTCTCTACTGCAGAGTAACACAGTGGCTCTCTCTCTACTGCAGAGTGATACAATGGCTCTCTCTACTGCAGAGTAACACAGTGGCTCTCTCTACTGCAGAGTGACACAGTGGCTCTCTCTCTCTACTGCAGAGTGACACAGTGACTCTCTCTACTGCAGAGTAACACAGTGACTCTCTCTCTACTGCAGAGTAACACAGTGACTCTCTGTACTGCAGAGTGACACAGTGGCTCTCTCTCTACTGCAGAGTGACACAGTGGCTCTCTCTCTACTGCAGAGTGATACAGTGACTGTCTCTCTACTGCAGAGTGACACAGTAGCTCTCTCCCTGCTGCAGAGTAACACAGTGGCTCTCTGTACTGCAGAGTGACACAGTTACTCTCTCTCTACTGCAGAGTAACACAGTGGCTCTCTCTACTGCAGAGTAACACAGTGGCTCTCTCTCTACTGCAGAGTGACACAGTGGCTCTCTCTACTATAGAGTAACACAGTGGCTCTCTCTCTACTGCAGAGTAACACAGTGGCTCTCTCTCTACTGCAGAGTGACACAGTGGCTCTCTCTCTACTGCAGAGTGACACAGTGGCTCTCTCTCTACTGCAGAGTGACACAGTGACTCTCTCTCTACTGCAGAGTGACACAGTGACTCTCTCTACTGCAGAGTAACACAGTGACTCTCTCTCTACTGCAGAGTAACACAGTGACTCTCTCTACTGCAGAGTGACAAAGTGGCTCTCTCTCTACTGCAGAGTGACACAGTGGCTCTCTCTCTACTGCAGAGTGACACAGTGGCTCTCTCTCTACTGCAGAGTGACACAGTGGCTCTCTCTACTGCAGAGTAACACAGTGGCTCTCTCTCTACTGCAGAGTAACACAGTGACTCTCTCTACTGCAGAGTGACACAGTGGCTCTCTCTGTACTGCAGAGTGACACAGTGGCTCTCTCTCTACTGCAGAGTGACACAGTGGCTCTGTCTCTACTGCAGAGTGACACAGTGGCTCTCTCTCTACTGCAGAGTAACACAGTGACTCTCTCTCTACTGCAGAGTGACACAGTGACTCTCTCTGTACTGCAGAGTGACACAGTGGCTCTCTCTCTACTGCAGAGTGACACAGTGACTCTCTCTCTACTGCAGAGTGACACAGTGACTCTCTCTACTGCAGAGTGACACAGTGACTCTCTCTACTGCAGAGTGACACAGTGGCTCTCTCTCTACTGCAGAGTAACACAGTGACTCTCTCTACTGCAGAGTGACACAGTGGCTCTCTCTGTACTGCAGAGTGACACAGTGGCTCTCTCTCTACTGCAGAGTGACACAGTGGCTCTCTCTACTGCAGAGTGACACAGTGGCTCTCTCTACTGCAGAGTGACACAGTGACTCTCTCTACTGCAGAGTAACACATTGGCTCTCTCTCTACTGCAGAGTGACACAGTGGCTCTCTCTACTGCAGAGTGACACAGTGGCTCTCTCTCTACTGCAGAGTGACACAGTGACTCTCTCTCTACTGCAGAGTGACACAGTGGCTCTCTCTCTACTGCAGAGTGACACAGTGACTCTCTCTACTGCAGAGTAACAGAGTGGCTCATTCTACTGCAGAGTGACACAGTGGCTCTCTCTACTGCAGAATGACACAGTGACTCTCTCTACTGCAGAGTGACACAGTTGCTCTCTCTCTCTACTGCAGAGTGACACAGTGACTCTCTCTACTGCAGAGTAACACAGTGGCTCTCTCTCTACTGCAGAGTGATACAGTGGCTCTCTCTACTGCAGAGTAACACAGTGGCTCTCTCTACTGCAGAGTGACACAGTGGCTCTCTCTACTGCAGAGTGACACAGTGACTCTCTCTACTGCAGAGTGACACAGTGACTCTCTCTACTGCAGAGTAACACAGTGACTCTCTCTACTGCAGAGTGACACAGTGACTCTCTCTACTGCAGAGTGACACAGTGGCTCTCTCTCTCTACTGCAGAGTGACACAGTGACTCTCTCTACTGCGGAGTAACACAGTGGCTCTCTCTCTACTGCAGAGTGACACAGTGGCTCTCTCTCTACTGCAGAGTGACACAGTGGCTCTCTCTCTACTGCAGAGTAACACAGTGGTTCTCTCTCTACTGCAGAGTGACACAGTGGCTCTCTCTACTGCAGAGTGACACAGTGGCTCTCTCTCTACTCCAGAGTGACACAGTGACTCTCTCTCTACTGCAGAGTAACACAGTGACTCTCTCTCTACTGCAGAGTAAAACAGTGACTCTCTCTACTGCAGAGTCACACAGTGACTCTCTCTCTACTGCAGAGTAACACAGTGGCTCTCTCTACTGCAGAGTGACACAGTGGCTCTCTCTACTGCAGAGTGACACAGTGGCTCTCTCTCTACTGCAGAGTAACACTGTGACTCTCTCTACTGCAGAGTGACACAGTGGCTCTCTCTGTACTGCAGAGTGACACAGTGGCTCTCTCTCTACTGCAGAGTGACACAGTGGCTCTGTCTCTACTGCAGAGTGACACAGTGGCTCTCTCTCTACTGCAGAGTAACACAGTGACTCTCTCTCTACTGCAGAGTGACACAGTTACTCTCTCTCTACTGCAGAGTAACACAGTGGCTCTCTCTACTGCAGAGTAACACAGTGGCTCTCTCTCTACTGCAGAGTGACACAGTGGCTCTCTCTACTATAGAGTAACACAGTGGCTCTCTCTCTACTGCAGAGTAACACAGTGGCTCTCTCTCTACTGCAGAGTGACACAGTGGCTCTCTCTCTACTGCAGAGTGACACAGTGGCTCTCTCTCTACTGCAGAGTGACACAGTGACTCTCTCTCTACTGTAGAGTGACACAGTGACTCTCTCTACTGCAGAGTAACACAGTGACTCTCTCTCTACTGCAGAGTAACACAGTGACTCTCTCTACTGCAGAGTGACAAAGTGGCTCTCTCTCTACTGCAGAGTGACACAGTGGCTCTCTCTCTACTGCAGAGTGACACAGTGGCTCTCTCTCTACTGCAGAGTGACACAGTGGCTCTCTCTACTGCAGAGTAACACAGTGGCTCTCTCTCTACTGCAGAGTAACACAGTGACTCTCTCTACTGCAGAGTGACACAGTGGCTCTCTCTGTACTGCAGAGTGACACAGTGGCTCTCTCTCTACTGCAGAGTGACACAGTGGCTCTGTCTCTACTGCAGAGTGACACAGTGGCTCTCTCTCTACTGCAGAGTAACGCAGTGACTCTCTCTCTACTGCAGAGTGACACAGTGACTCTCTCTGTACTGCAGAGTGACACAGTGGCTCTCTCTCTACTGCAGAGTGACACAGTGACTCTCTCTCTACTGCAGAGTGACACAGTGACTCTCTCTACTGCAGAGTGACACAGTGACTCTCTCTACTGCAGAGTGACACAGTGGCTCTCTCTCTACTGCAGAGTAACACAGTGACTCTCTCTACTGCAGAGTGACACAGTGGCTCTCTCTGTACTGCAGAGTGACACAGTGGCTCTCTCTCTACTGCAGAGTGACACAGTGGCTCTCTCTACTGCAGAGTGACACAGTGGCTCTCTCTACTGCAGAGTGACACAGTGACTCTCTCTACTGCAGAATAACACAGTGGCTCTCTCTCTACTGCAGAGTGACACAGTGGCTCTCTCTACTGCAGAGTGACACAGTGGCTCTCTCTCTACTGCAGAGTGACACAGTGACTCTCTCTCTACTGCAGAGTGACACAGTGGCTCTCTCTCTACTGCAGAGTGACACAGTGACTCTCTCTACTGCAGAGTAACAGAGTGGCTCTCTCTACTGCAGAGTGACACAGTGGCTCTCTCTACTGCAGAATGACACAGTGACTCTCTCTACTGCAGAGTGACACAGTTGCTCTCTCTCTCTACTGCAGAGTGACACAGTGACTCTCTCTACTGCAGAGTAACACAGTGGCTCTCTCTCTACTGCAGAGTGATACAGTGGCTCTCTCTACTGCAGAGTAACACAGTGGCTCTCTCTACTGCAGAGTGACACAGTGGCTCTCTCTACTGCAGAGTGACACAGTGACTCTCTCTACTGCAGAGTGACACAGTGACTCTCTCTACTGCAGAGTAACACAGTGACTCTCTCTACTGCAGAGTGACACAGTGACTCTCTCTACTGCAGAGTGACACAGTGGCTCTCTCTCTCTACTGCAGAGTGACACAGTGACTCTCTCTACTGCGGAGTAACACAGTGGCTCTCTCTCTACTGCAGAGTGACACAGTGGCTCTCTCTCTACTGCAGAGTGACACAGTGGCTCTCTCTCTACTGCAGAGTAACACAGTGGTTCTCTCTCTACTGCAGAGTGACACAGTGGCTCTCTCTACTGCAGAGTGACACAGTGGCTCTCTCTCTACTCCAGAGTGACACAGTGACTCTCTCTCTACTGCAGAGTAACACAGTGACTCTCTCTCTACTGCAGAGTAAAACAGTGACTCTCTCTACTGCAGAGTCACACAGTGACTCTCTCTCTACTGCAGAGTAACACAGTGGCTCTCTCTACTGCAGAGTGACACAGTGGCTCTCTCTACTGCAGAGTGACACAGTGGCTCTCTCTCTACTGCAGAGTAACACTGTGACTCTCTCTACTGCAGAGTGACACAGTGGCTCTCTCTGTACTGCAGAGTGACACAGTGGCTCTCTCTCTACTGCAGAGTGACACAGTGGCTCTGTCTCTACTGCAGAGTGACACAGTGGCTCTCTCTACTGCAGAGTAACACAGTGACTCTCTCTCTACTGCAGAGTGACACAGTGACTCTCTCTGTACTGCAGAGTGACACAGTGGCTCTCTCTCTACTGCAGAGTGACACAGTGACTCTCTCTCTACTGCAGAGTGACACAGTGACTCTCTCTACTGCAGAGTGACACAGTGACTCTCTCTACTGCAGAGTGACACAGTGGCTCTCTCTCTACTGCAGAGTGACACAGTGGCTCTCTCTACTGCAGAGTGACACAGTGGCTCTCTCTACTGCAGAGTGACACAGTGACTCTCTCTACTGCAGAGTAACACAGTGGCTCTCTCTCTACTGCAGAGTGACACACTGGCTCTCTCTACTGCAGAGTAACTCAGTGGCTCTCTCTCTACTGCAGAGTGACACAGTGACTCTCTCTCTACTGCAGAGTGACACAGTGACTCTCTCTCTACTGCAGAGTGACACAGTGACTCTCTCTCTACTGCAGAGTGACACAGTGACTCTCTCTACTGCAGAGTGACACAGTGACTCTCTCTACTGCAGAGTAACACAGTGACTCTCTCTACTGCAGAGTGACACAGTGACTCTCTCTACTGCAGAGTGACACAGTGGCTCTCTCTCTCTACTGCAGAGTGACACAGTGACTCTCTCTACTGCGGAGTAACACAGTGGCTCTCTCTCTACTGCAGAGTGACACAGTGGCTCTCTCTCTACTGCAGACTAACACAGTGGCTCTCTCTACTGCAGAGTGACACAGTGGCTCTCTCTACTGCAGAGTGACACAGTGGCTCTCTCTCTCTACTGCAGCGTGACACAGTGGCTCTCTCTACTGCAGAGTAACACAGTGGCTCTCTCTACTGCAGAGTAACACAGTGGCTCTCTCTACTGCAGAGTAACACAGTGGCTCTCTCTACTGCAGAGTGACACAGTGACTCTCTCTCTACTGCAGAGTAACACAGTGACTCTCTCTCTACTGCAGAGTGACACAGTGGCTCTCTCTACTGCAGAGTGACACAGTGGCTCTCTCTACTGCAGAGTGACACAGTGGCTCTCTCTACTGCAGAGTGACACAGTGGCTCTCTCTACTGCAGAGTGACACAGTGACTCTCTCTACTGCAGAGTAACACAGTGGCTCTCTCTCTACTGCAGAGTGACACACTGGCTCTCTCTACTGCAGAGTGACTCAGTGGCTCTCTCTCTACTGCAGAGTGACACAGTGACTCTCTCTCTACTGCAGAGTGACACAGTGGCTCTCTCTCTACTGCAGAGTGACACAGTGACTCTCTCTACTGCAGAGTAACAGAGTGGCTCTCTCTACTGCAGAGTGACACAGTGGCTCTCTCTACTGCAGAGTGACACAGTGGCTCTCTCTACTGCAGAGTGACACAGTGGCTCTCTCTCTCTACTGCAGAGTGACACAGTGACTCTCTCTACTGCAGAGTAACACAGTGGCTCTCTCTCTACTGCAGAGTGATACAGTGGCTCTCTCTACTGCAGAGTAACACAGTGGCTCTCTCTACTGCAGAGTGACACAGTGGCTCTCTCTACTGCAGAGTGACACAGTGACTCTCTCTACTGCAGAGTGACACAGTGACTCTCTCTACTGCAGAGTAACACAGTGACTCTCTCTACTGCAGAGTGATACAGTGACTCTCTCTACTGCAGAGTGACACAGTGGCTCTCTCTCTCTACTGCAGAGTGACACAGTGACTCTCTCTACTGCGGAGTAACACAGTGGCTCTCTCTCTACTGCAGAGTGACACAGTGGCTCTCTCTCTACTGCAGAATGACACAGTGGCTCTCTCTCTACTGCAGAGTAACACAGTGGTTCTCTCTCTACTGCAGAGTGACACAGTGGCTATCTCTACTGCAGAGTGACACAGTGGCTCTCTCTCTACTCCAGAGTGACACAGTGACTCTCTCTCTACTGCAGAGTAACTCAGTGGCTCTCTCTCTACTGCAGAGTAACACAATGACTCTCTCTCTACTGCAGAGTAAAACAGTGACTCTCTCTACTGCAGAGTCACACAGTGACTCTCTCTCTACTGCAGAGTAACACAGTGGCTCTCTCTACTACAGAGTGACACAGTGGCTCTCTCTACTGCAGAGTGACACAGTGGCTCTCTCTCTCTACTGCAGTGTGACACAGTGGCTCTCTCTACTGCAGAGTAACACAGTGGCTCTCTCTACTGCAGAGTAACACAGTGGCTCTCTCTACTGCAGAGTAACACAGTGGCCCTCTCTACTGCAGAGTGACACAGTGACTCTCTCTCTACTGCAGAGTAACACAGTGACTCTCTCTCTACTGCAGAGTGACACAGTGGCTCTCTCTACTGCAGAGTGACACAGTGGCTCTCTCTACTGCAGAGTGACACAGTGGCTCTCTCTCTACTGCAGAGTGACACAGTGACTCTCTCTCTACTGCAGAGTGACACAGTGGATCTCTCTCTACTGCAGAGTAACACAGTGGCTCTCTCTACTGCAGAGTAACACAGTGGCTCTCTCTCTACGACAGAGTGACACAGTGACTCTCTCTCTACTCCAGAGTAACACAGTGGCTCTCTCTCTACTGCAGAGTGACACAGTGGCTCTCTCTACTGCAGAGTGACACAGTTACTCTCTCTCTACTGCAGAGTAACACAGTGGCTCTCTCTACTGCAGAGTAACACAGTGGCTCTCTCTCTACTGCAGAGTGACACAGTGGCTCTCTCTACTACAGAGTAACACAGTGGCTCTCTCTCTACTGCAGAGTAACACAGTGGCTCTCTCTCTACTGCAGAGTGACACAGTGGCTCTCTCTCTACTGCAGAGTGACACAGTGACTCTCTCTCTACTGCAGAGTGACACAGTGACTCTCTCTACTGCAGAGTAACACAGTGACTCTCTCTCTACTGCAGAGTAACACAGTGACTCTCTGTACTGCAGAGTGACACAGTGGCTCTCTCTCTACTGCAGAGTGACACAGTGGCTCTCTCTCTACTGCAGAGTGATACAGTGACTGTCTCTCTACTGCAGAGTGACACAGTAGCTCTCTCCCTGCTGCAGAGTAACACAGTGGCTCTCTGTACTGCAGAGTGACACAGTTACTCTCTCTCTACTGCAGAGTAACACAGTGGCTCTCTCTACTGCAGAGTAACACAGTGGCTCTCTCTCTACTGCAGAGTGACACAGTGGCTCTCTCTACTATAGAGTAACACAGTGGCTCTCTCTCTACTGCAGAGTAACACAGTGGCTCTCTCTCTACTGCAGAGTGACACAGTGGCTCTCTCTCTACTGCAGAGTGACACAGTGACTCTCTCTCTACTGCAGAGTGACACAGTGACTCTCTCTACTGCAGAGTAACACAGTGACTCTCTCTCTACTGCAGAGTAACACAGTGACTCTCTGTACTGCAGAGTGACACAGTGGCTCTCTCTCTACTGCAGAGTGACACAGTGGCTCTCTCTC
This sequence comes from Tokudaia tokunoshimensis, assembly GCA_036184795.1. Lineage (NCBI taxonomy): Eukaryota > Metazoa > Chordata > Mammalia > Rodentia > Muridae > Tokudaia > Tokudaia tokunoshimensis. The sequence goes on along the minus strand of BTHU01000018.1, from coordinate 35,337,027 downwards.
TACTGCAGAGTGACACAGTGGCTCTCTCTACTGCAGAGTGACACAGTGGCTCTCTCTCTACTGCAGAGTAACACAGTGGCTCTCTCTCTACTGCAGAGTGACACGGTGACTCTCTCTCTACTGCAGAGTAACACAGTGGCTCTCTCTCTACTGCAGAGTGACACAGTGACTGTCTCTCAACTGCAGAGTGACACAGTAGCTCTCTCCCTGCTGGAGAGTAACACAGTGGCTCTCTGTACTGCAGAGTGACACAGTGACTCTCTCTCTACTGCAGAGTAACACAGTGGCTCTCTCTACTGCAGAGTAACACAGTGGCTCTCTCTCTACTGCAGAGTGACACAGTGGCTCTCTCTACTACAGAGTAACACAGTGGCTCTCTCTCTACTGCAGAGTAACACAGTGGCTCTCTCTCTACTGCAGAGTGACACAGTGGCTCTCTCTCTACTGCAGAGTGACACAGTGACTCTCTCTCTACTGCAGAGTGACACAGTGACTCTCTCTACTGCAGAGTAACACAGTGACTCTCTCTCTACTGCAGAGTAACACAGTGACTCTCTCTACTGCAGAGTGACACAGTGGCTCTCTCTCTACTGCAGAGTGACACAGTGGCTCTCTCTCTACTGCAGAGTGACACAGTGGCTCTCTCTCTACTGCAGAGTGACACAGTGGCTCTCTCTACTGCAGAGTAACACAGTGGCTCTCTCTCTACTGCAGAGTAACACAGTGACTCTCTCTACTGCAGAGTGACACAGTGGCTCTCTCTGTACTGCAGAGTGACACAGTGGCTCTCTCTCTACTGCAGAGTGACACAGTGGCTCTGTCTCTACTGCAGAGTGACACAGTGGCTCTCTCTCTACTGCAGAGTAACACAGTGACTCTCTCTCTACTGCAGAGTGACACAGTGACTCTCTCTGTACTGCAGAGTGACACAGTGGCTCTCTCTCTACTGCAGAGTGACACAGTGACTCTCTCTCTACTGCAGAGTGACACAGTGACTCTCTCTACTGCAGAGTGACACAGTGACTCTCTCTAATGCAGAGTGACACAGTGGCTCTCTCTCTACTGCAGAGTAACACAGTGACTCTCTCTACTGCAGAGTGACACAGTGGCTCTCTCTGTACTGCAGAGTGACACAGTGGCTCTCTCTCTACTGCAGAGTGACACAGTGGCTCTCTCTACTGCAGAGTGACACAGTGGCTCTCTCTACTGCAGAGTGACACAGTGACTCTCTCTACTGCAGAGTAACACAGTGGCTCTCTCTCTACTGCAGAGTGACACAGTGGCTCTCTCTACTGCAGAGTGACACAGTGGCTCTCTCTCTACTGCAGAGTGACACAGTGACTCTCTCTCTACTGCAGAGTGACACAGTGGCTCTCTCTCTACTGCAGAGTGACACAGTGACTCTCTCTACTGCAGAGTAACAGAGTGGCTCTCTCTACTGCAGAGTGACACAGTGGCTCTCTCTACTGCAGAATGACACAGTGACTCTCTCTACTGCAGAGTGACACAGTTGCTCTCTCTCTCTACTGCAGAGTGACACAGTGACTCTCTCTACTGCAGAGTAACACAGTGGCTCTCTCTCTACTGCAGAGTGATACAGTGGCTCTCTCTACTGCAGAGTAACACAGTGGCTCTCTCTACTGCAGAGTGACACAGTGGCTCTCTCTACTGCAGAGTGACACAGTGACTCTCTCTACTGCAGAGTGACACAGTGACTCTCTCTACTGCAGAGTAACACAGTGACTCTCTCTACTGCAGAGTGACACAGTGACTCTCTCTACTGCAGAGTGACACAGTGGCTCTCTCTCTCTACTGCAGAGTGACACAGTGACTCTCTCTACTGCGGAGTAACACAGTGGCTCTCTCTCTACTGCAGAGTGACACAGTGGCTCTCTCTCTACTGCAGAGTAACACAGTGGCTCTCTCTACTGCAGAGTGACACAGTGGCTCTCTCTACTGCAGAGTGACACAGTGGCTCTCTCTCTCTACTGCAGCGTGACACAGTGGCTCTCTCTACTGCAGAGTAACACAGTGGCTCTCTCTACTGCAGAGTAACACAGTGGCTCTCTCTACTGCAGAGTAACACAGTGGCTCTCTCTACTGCAGAGTGACACAGTGACTCTCTCTCTACTGCAGAGTAACACAGTGACTCTCTCTCTACTGCAGAGTGACACAGTGGCTCTCTCTACTGCAGAGTGACACAGTGGCTCTCTCTACTGCAGAGTGACACAGTGGCTCTCTCTCTACTGCAGAGTGACACAGTGACTCTCTCTCTACTGCAGAGTGACACAGTGGCTCTCTCTCTACTGCAGAGTAACACAGTGGCTCTCTCTACTGCAGAGTAACACAGTGGCTCTCTCTCTACGACAGAGTGACACAGTGACTCTCTCTCTACTCCAGAGTAACACAGTGGCTCTCTCTCTACTGCAGAGTGACACAGTGACTGTCTCTCTACTGCAGAGTGACACAGTAGCTCTCTCCCTGCTGCAGAGTAACACAGTGGCTCTCTGTACTGCAGAGTGACACAGTTACTCTCTCTCTACTGCAGAGTAACACAGTGGCTCTCTCTACTGCAGAGTAACACAGTGGCTCTCTCTCTACTGCAGAGTGACACAGTGGCTCTCTCTACTACAGAGTAACACAGTGGCTCTCTCTCTACTGCAGAGTAACACAGTGGCTCTCTCTCTACTGCAGAGTGACACAGTGGCTCTCTCTCTACTGCAGAGTGACACAGTGACTCTCTCTACTGCAGAGTGACACAGTGACTCTCTCTACTGCAGAGTAACACAGTGACTCTCTCTCTACTGCAGAGTAACACAGTGACTCTCTGTACTGCAGAGTGACACAGTGGCTCTCTCTCTACTGCCGAGTGACACAGTGGCTCTCTCTCTACTGCAGAGTGACACAGTGGCTCTCTCTCTACTGCAGAGTGACACAGTGGCTCTCTCTACTGCAGAGTAACACAGTGGCTCTCTCTCTACTGCAGAGTAACACAGTGACTCTCTCTACTGCAGAGTGACACAGTGGCTCTCTCTACTGCAGAGTGACACAGTGGCTCTCTCTCTACTGCAGAGTGACACAGTGGCTCTGTCTCTACTGCAGAGTGACACAGTGGCTCTCTCTCTACTGCAGAGTGAAACAGTGACTCTCTCTCTACTGCAGAGTGACACAGTGGCTCTCTCTCTACTGCAGAGTGACACAGTGACTCTCTCCCTACTGCAGAGTGACACAGTGACTCTCTCTACTGCAGAGTGACACAGTGACTCTCTCTACTGCAGAGTGACACAGTGGCTCTCTCTCTACTGCAGAGTAACACAGTGACTCTCTCTACTGCAGAGTGACACAGTGACTCTCTCTACTGCAGAGTGACACAGTGGCTCTCTCTCTACTGCAGAGTGACACAGTGACTCTCTCTACTGCGGAGTAACACAGTGGCTCTCTCTCTACTGCAGAGTGACACAGTGGCTCTCTCTCAACTGCAGAGTGACACAGTGACTGTCTCTCTACTGCAGAGTGACACAGTAGCTCTCTCCCTGCTGCAGAGTAACACAGTGGCTCTCTGTACTGCAGAGTGACACAGTTACTCTCTCTCTACTGCAGAGTAACACAGTGGCTCTCTCTACTGCAGAGTAACACAGTGGCTCTCTCTCTACTGCAGAGTGACACAGTGGCTCTCTCTACTACAGAGTAACACAGTGGCTCTCTCTCTACTGCAGAGTAACACAGTGGCTCTCTCTCTACTGCAGAGTGACACAGTGGCTCTCTCTCTACTGCAGAGTGACACAGTGACTCTCTCTCTACTGCAGAGTGACACAGTGACTCTCTCTACTGCAGAGTAACACAGTGACTCTCTCTCTACTGCAGAGTAACACAGTGACTCTCTCTACTGCAGAGTGACACAGTGGCTCTCTCTCTACTGCAGAGTGACACAGTGGCTCTCTCTCTACTGCAGAGTGATACAGTGACTGTCTCTCTACTGCAGAGTGACACAGTAGCTCTCTCCCTGCTGCAGAGTAACACAGTGGCTCTCTGTACTGCAGAGTGACACAGTTACTCTCTCTCTACTGCAGAGTAACACAGTGGCTCTCTCTACTGCAGAGTGACACAGTGACTCTCTCTCTACTGCAGAGTAACACAGTGGCTCTCTCTACTGCAGAGTAACACAGTGGCTCTCTCTCTACTGCAGAGTGACACAGTGGCTCTCTCTACTATAGAGTAACACAGTGGCTCTCTCTCTACTGCAGAGTAACACAGTGGCTCTCTCTCTACTGCAGAGTGACACAGTGGCTCTCTCTCTACTGCAGAGTGACACAGTGACTCTCTCTCTACTGCAGAGTGACACAGTGACTCTCTCTACTGCAGAGTAACACAGTGACTCTCTCTCTACTGCAGAGTAACACAGTGACTCTCTGTACTGCAGAGTGACACAGTGGCTCTCTCTCTACTGCAGAGTGACACAGTGGCTCTCTCTCTACTGCAGAGTGACACAGTGGCTCTCTCTACTGCAGAGTGACACAGTGGCTCTCTCTCTACTGCAGAGTAACACAGTGGCTCTCTCTCTACTGCAGAGTGACACAGTGACTGTCTCTCTACTGCAGAGTGACACAGTAGCTCTCTCCCTGCTGGAGAGTAACACAGTGGCTCTCTGTACTGCAGAGTGACACAGTGACTCTCTCTCTACTGCAGAGTAACACAGTGGCTCTCTCTACTGCAGAGTAACACAGTGGCTCTCTCTCTACTGCAGAGTGACACAGTGGCTCTCTCTACTACAGAGTAACACAGTGGCTCTCTCTCTACTGCAGAGTAACACAGTGGCTCTCTCTCTACTGCAGAGTGACACAGTGGCTCTCTCTCTACTGCAGAGTGACACAGTGACTCTCTCTCTACTGCAGAGTGACACAGTGACTCTCTCTACTGCAGAGTAACACAGTGACTCTCTCTCTACTGCAGAGTAACACAGTGACTCTCTCTACTGCAGAGTGACACAGTGGCTCTCTCTCTACTGCAGAGTGACACAGTGGCTCTCTCTCTACTGCAGAGTGACACAGTGGCTCTCTCTCTACTGCAGAGTGATACAGTGGCTCTCTCTACTGCAGAGTAACACAGTGGCTCTCTCTACTGCAGAGTGACACAGTGACTCTCTCTCTACTGCAGAGTGACACAGTGGCTCTCTCTACTGCAGAGTGACACAGTGGCTCTCTCTACTGCAGAGTAACACAGTGGCTCTCTCTCTACTGCAGAGTGACACAGTAGCTCTCTCTCTACTGCAGAGTGACACAGTGACTCTCTCTCTACTGCAGAGTGACACAGTGGCTCTCGCTCTACTGCAGAGTGACACAGTGACTCTCTCTCTACTGCAGAGTGACACAGTGGCTCTCTCTCTACTGCAGAGTGACACAGAGGCTCTCTCTCTACTGCAGAGTGACACAGTGGCTCTCTCTACTGCAGAGTGACACAGTGGCTCTCTCTCTTCTGCAAAGTGACACAGTGGCTCTCTCTCTACTGCAGAGTGACACAGTGGCTCTCTCTCTACTGCAGAGTGACACAGTGGCTCTCTCTCTACTGCAGAGTGACACAGTGGCTCTCTCTACTGCAGAGTGACACAGTGGCTCTCTCTCTACTGCAGAGTGACACAGTGGCTCTCTCTCTACTGCAGAGTAACACAGTGACTCTCTCTCTACTGCAGAGTAACACAGTGGCTCTCTCTCTACTGCAGAGTGACACAGTGACTCTCTCTCTAGTGCAGAGTGACACAGTGACTCTCTCTCTACTGCAGAGTAACACAGTGGCTCTCTCTACTGCAGAGTGACACAGTGGCTCTCTCCCTGCTGCAGAGTGACACAGTGGCTCTCTACTGCAGAGTGACACAGTGACTCTCTCTCTACTGCACAGTAACACAGTGACTCTCTCTCTACTGCAGAGTAACACAGTGGCTCTCTCTCTCTACGGCAGAGTGACACAGTGACTCTCTCTCTACTGCAGAGTAACACAGTGACTCTCTCTCTACTGCAGAGTAACACAGTGACTCTCTCTCTCTACTGCAGAGTGACACAGTGACTCTCTCTCTACTGCAGAGTAACACAGTGACTCTCTCTCTACTGCAGAGTAACACAGTGACTCTCTCTCTCTACTGCAGAGTGACACAGTGACTCTCTCTACTGCAGAGTGACACAGTGGCTCTCTCTACTGCAGAGTGACACAGTGGCTCTCTCTCTACTGCAGAGCGACACAGTGGCTCTCTCTCTACTGCAGAGCGACACAGTGACTCTCTCTCTACTGCAGAGTGACACAGTGGCTCTCTCTACTGCAGAGTGACACAGTGGCTCTCTCTACTGCAGAGTGACACAGTGGCTCTCTCTCTACTGCAGAGTGACACAGTAGCTCGCTCTCTACTGCAGAGTGACACAGTGACTCTCTCTCTACTGCAGAGTGACACAGTGGCTCTCGCTCTACTGCAGAGTGACACAGTGACTCTCTCTCTACTGCAGAGTGACACAGTGGCTCTCTCTCTACTGCAGAGTGACACAGTGGCTCTCTCTCTACTGCAGAGTGACACAGTGGCTCTCTCTCTACTGCAGAGTGACACAGTGACTCTCTCTCTACTGCAGAGTGACACAGTGGCTCTCTCTACTGCAGAGTGACACAGTGGCTCACTCTCTACTGCAGAGTGACACAGTGGCTCTCTCTACTGCAGAGTGACACAGTGGCTCTCTCTCTACTGCAGAGTGACACAGTGGCTCTCTCTCTACTGCAGAGTGACACAGTGGCTCTCTCTCTACTGCAGAGTGACACAGTGGCTCTCTCTCTACTGCAGAGTGACACAGTGACTGTCTCTCTACTGCAGAGTGACACAGTAGCTCTCTCCCTGCTGGAGAGTAACACAGTGGCTCTCTGTACTGCAGAGTGACACAGTGACTCTCTCTCTACTGCAGAGTAACACAGTGGCTCTCTCTACTGCAGAGTAACACAGTGGCTCTCTCTCTACTGCAGAGTGACACAGTGGCTCTCTCTACTACAGAGTAACACAGTGGCTCTCTCTCTACTGCAGAGTAACACAGTGGCTCTCTCTCTACTGCAGAGTGACACAGTGGCTCTCTCTCTACTGCAGAGTGACACAGTGACTCTCTCTCTACTGCAGAGTGACACAGTGAATCTCTCTACTGCAGAGTAACACAGTGACTCTCTCTCTACTGCAGAGTAACACAGTGACTCTCTCTACTGCAGAGTGACACAGTGGCTCTCTCTCTACTGCAGAGTGACACAGTGGCTCTCTCTCTACTGCAGAGTGACACAGTGGCTCTCTCTCTACTGCAGAGTGATCCAGTGGCTCTCTCTACTGCAGAGTAACACAGTGGCTCTCTCTACTGCAGAGTGACACAGTGACTCTCTCTCTACTGCAGAGTGACACAGTGGCTCTGTCTACTGCAGAGTGACACAGTGGCTCTCTCTACTGCAGAGTAACACAGTGGCTCTCTCTCTACTGCAGAGTGACACAGTAGCTCTCTCTCTACTGCAGAGTGACACAGTGACTCTCTCTCTACTGCAGAGTGACACAGTGGCTCTCGCTCTACTGCAGAGTGACACAGTGACTCTCTCTCTACTGCAGAGTGACACAGTGGCTCTCTCTCTACTGCAGAGTGACACAGAGGCTCTCTCTCTACTGCAGAGTGACACAGTGGCTCTCTCTACTGCAGAATGACACAGTGGCTCTCTCTCTACTGCAAAGTGACACAGTGGCTCTCTCTCTACTGCAGAGTGACACAGTGGCTCTCTATCTACTGCAGAGTGACACAGTGGCTCTCTCTCTACTGCAGAGTGACACAGTGGCTCTCTCTACTGCAGAGTGACACAGTGGCTCTCTCTCTACTGCAGAGTGACACAGTGGCTCTCTCTCTACTGCAGAGTAACACAGTGACTCTCTCTCTACTGCAGAGTAACACAGTGGCTCTCTCTCTACTGCAGAGTGACACAGTGACTCTCTCTCTAGTGCAGAGTGACACAGTGACTCTCTCTCTACTGCAGAGTAACACAGTGGCTCTCTCTACTGCAGAGTGACACAGTGGCTCTCTCCCTGCTGCAGAGTGACACAGTGGCTCTCTACTGCAGAGTGACACAGTGACTCTCTCTCTACTGCACAGTAACACAGTGACTCTCTCTCTACTGCAGAGTAACACAGTGGCTCTCTCTCTCTACGGCAGAGTGACACAGTGACTCTCTCTCTACTGCAGAGTAACACAGTGACTCTCTCTCTACTGCAGAGTAACACAGTGACTCTCTCTCTCTACTGCAGAGTGACACAGTGACTCTCTCTCTACTGCAGAGTAACACAGTGACTCTCTCTCTACTGCAGAGTAACACAGTGACTCTCTCTCTCTACTGCAGAGTGACACAGTGACTCTCTCTACTGCAGAGTGACACAGTGGCTCTCTCTCTACTGCAGAGCGACACAGTGGCTCTCTCTCTACTGCAGAGCGACACAGTGACTCTCTCTCTACTGCAGAGTGACACAGTGGCTCTCTCTACTGCAGAGTGACACAGTGGCTCTCTCTACTGCAGAGTGACACAGTGGCTCTCTCTCTACTGCAGAGTGACACAGTAGCTCGCTCTCTACTGCAGAGTGACACAGTGACTCTCTCTCTACTGCAGAGTGACACAGTGGCTCTCGCTCTACTGCAGAGTGACACAGTGACTCTCTCTCTACTGCAGAGTGACACAGTGGCTCTCTCTCTACTGCAGAGTGACACAGTGGCTCTCTACTGCAGAGTGACACAGTGGCTCTCTCTCTACTGCAGAGTGACACAGTGACTCTCTCTCTACTGCAGAGTGACACAGTGGCTCTCTCTACTGCAGAGTGACACAGTGGCTCACTCTCTACTGCAGAGTGACACAGTGGCTCTCTCTACTGCAGAGTGACACAGTGGCTCTCTCTCTACTGCAGAGTGACACAGTGGCTCTCTCTCTACTGCAGAGTGACACAGTGGCTCTCTCTCTACTGCAGAGTGACACAGTGGCTCTCTCTCTACTGCAGAGTGACACAGTGACTCTCTCTCTACTGCAGAGTGACACAGTGGCTCTCTCTCTACTGCAGAGTGACACAGTGGCTCTCTCTCTACTGCAGAGTGACACAGTGGCTCTCTCTCTACTGCAGAGTGACACAGTGGCTCTCTCTACTGCAGAGTGACACAGTGGCTCTCTCTCTACTGCAGAGTGACACAGTGACTCTCTCTCTACTGCAGAGTGACACAGTGGCTCTCTCTACTGCAGAGTGACACAGTGGCTCTCTCTCTACTGCAGAGTGACACAGTGACTCTCTCTACTGCAGAGTAACACAGTGACTCTCTCTCTACTGCAGAGTGACACAGTGGCTCTCTCTACTGCAGAGTGACACAGTGACTCTCTCTACTGCAGAGTAACACAGTGGCTCTCTCTCTACTGCAGAGTGACACAGTGGTTCTCTCTACTCCAGAGTGACACAGTGACTCTCTCTCTACTGCAGAGTGATACAGTGGCTCTCTCTCTACTGCAGAGTAACACAGTGGCTCTCTCTCTACTGCAGAGTGACACAGTGGCTCTCTCTATTGCAGAGTGACACAGTGACTCTCTCTCTACTGCAGAGTGACACAGTGTCTCTCTCTCTACTGCAGAGTGACACTGTGGCTCTCTCTCTACTGCAGAGTGACACAGTGGCTCTCTCTCTACTGCAGAGTGACACAGTGGCTCTCTCTCTATTGCAGAGTAACACAGTGACTCTCTCTCTACTGCAGAGTAACACAGTGGCTGTCTCTACTGCAGAGTGACACAGTGGCTCTCTCTCTACTGCAGTGACACAGTGGCTCTCTCTCTACTGCAGAGTGACACAGTGGCTCTCTCTCTACTGCAGAGTGACACAGTGGCTCTCTCTCTACTGCAGAGTAACACAGTGACTCTCTCTACTGCAGAGTAACACAGTGACTCTCTCTCTACTGCAGAGTAACACAGTGGCTCTCTCTACTGCAGAGTGACACAGTGGCTCTCTCTCTCTACTGCAGAGTGACACAGTGGCTCTCTCTACTGCAGAGTAACACAGTGGCTCTCTCTACTGCAGAATAACACAGTGGCTCTCTCTACTGCAGAGTGACACAGTGACTCTCTCTCTACTGCAGAGTAACACAGTGACTCTCTCTACTGCAGAGTAACACAGTGACTCTCTCTCTACTGCAGAGTGACACAGTGGCTCTCTCTACTGCAGAGTGACACAGTGGCTCTCTCTACTGCAGAGTGACACAGTGGCTCTCTCTCTACTGCAGAGTGACACAGTGACTCTCTCTCTACTGCAGAGTGACACAGTGGCTCTCTCTCTACTGCAGAGTAACACAGTGGCTCTCTCTACTGCAGAGTGACACAGTGGCTCTCTCTCTACTGCAGAGTGACACAGTGACTCTCTCTCTACTCCAGAGAAACACAGTGGCTCTCTCTCTACTGCAGAGTGACACAGTGACTGTCTCTCTACTGCAGAGTGACAAAGTAGCTCTCTCCCTGCTGCAGAGTAACACAGTGGCTCTCTGTACTGCAGAGTGACACAGTTACTCTCTCTCTACTGCAGAGTAACACAGTGGCTCTCTGTACTGCAGAGTAACACAGTGGCTCTCTCTCTACTGCAGAGTGACACAGTGGCTCTCTCTACTACAGGGTAACACAGTGGCTTTCTCTCTACTGCAGAGTAACACAGTGGCTCTCTCTCTACTGCAGAGTGACACAGTGGCTCTCTCTCTACTGCAGAGTGACACAGTGACTCTCTCTCTACTGCAGAGTGACACAGTGACTCTCTCTACTGCAGAGTAACACAGTGACTCTCTCTCTACTGCAGAGTAACACAGTGACTCTCTGTACTGCAGAGTGACACAGTGGCTCTCTCTCTACTGCAGAGTGACACAGTGGCTCTCTCTCTACTGCAGAGTGATACAGTGACTGTCTCTCTACTGCAGAGTGACACAGTAGCTCTCTCCCTGCTGCAGAGTAACACAGTGGCTCTCTGTACTGCAGAGTGACACAGTTACTCTCTCTCTACTGCAGAGTAACACAGTGGCTCTCTCTACTGCAGAGTAACACAGTGGCTCTCTCTCTACTGCAGAGTGACACAGTGGCTCTCTCTACTATAGAGTAACACAGTGGCTCTCTCTCTACTGCAGAGTAACACAGTGGCTCTCTCTCTACTGCAGAGTGACACAGTGGCTCTCTCTCTACTGCAGAGTGACACAGTAACTCTCTCTCTACTGCAGAGTGACACAGTGACTCTCTCTACTGCAGAGTAACACAGTGACTCTCTCTCTACTGCAGAGTAACACAGTGACTCTCTGTACTGCAGAGTGACACAGTGGCTCTCTCTCTACTGCAGAGTGACACAGTGGCTCTCTCTCTACTGCAGAGTGACACAGTGGCTCTCTCTACTGCAGAGTGACACAGTGGCTCTCTCTCTACTGCAGAGTAACACAGTGGCTCTCTCTCTACTGCAGAGTGACACGGTGACTCTCTCTCTACTGCAGAGTAACACAGTGGCTCTCTCTCTACTGCAGAGTGACACAGTGACTGTCTCTCTACAGCAGAGTGACACAGTAGCTCTCTCCCTGCTGGAGAGTAACACAGTGGCTCTCTGTACTGCAGAGTGACACAGTGACTCTCTCTCTACTGCAGAGTAACACAGTGGCTCTCTCTACTGCAGAGTAACACAGTGGCTCTCTCTCTACTGCAGAGTGACACAGTGGCTCTCTCTACTACAGAGTAACACAGTGGCTCTCTCTCTACTGCAGAGTAACACAGTGGCTCTCTCTCTACTGCAGAGTGACACAGTGGCTCTCTCTCTACTGCAGAGTGACACAGTGACTCTCTCTCTACTGCAGAGTGACACAGTGACTCTCTCTACTGCAGAGTAACACAGTGACTCTCTCTCTACTGCAGAGTAACACAGTGACTCTCTCTACTGCAGAGTGACACAGTGGCTCTCTCTCTACTGCAGAGTGACACAGTGACTCTCTCTCTACTGCAGAGTGACACATTGGCTCTCTCTCTACTGCAGAGTGACACAGTGGCTCTCTCTCTACTGCAGAGTGACACAGTGACTCTCTCTCTACTGCAGAGTGACACAGTGGCTCTCTCCCTGCTGCAGAGTAACACAGTGGCTCTCTGTACTGCAGAGTGACACAGTGACTCTCTCTCTACTGCAGAGTAACACAGTGGCTCTCTCTCCTGCAGAGTAACACAGTGGCTCTCTCTCTACTGCAGAGTGACACAGTGACTCTCTCTCTACTGCAGAGTGACACAGTGGCTCTCTCTCTACTGCAGAGTGATACAGTGACTCTCTCTCTACTGCAGAGTGACACAGTGGCTCTCTCTACTACAGAGTAACACAGTGGCTCTCTCTCTACTGCAGAGTAACACAGTGGCTCTCTCTCTACTGCAGAGTGACACAGTGGCTCTCTCTCTACTGCAGAGTGACACAGTGACTCTCTCTCTACTGCAGAGTGACACAGTGACTCTCTCTACTACAGAGTAACACAGTGACTCTCTCTCTACTGCAGAGTAACACAGTGACTCTCTGTACTGCAGAGTGACACAGTGGCTCTCTCTCTACTGCAGAGTGACACAGTGGCTCTCTCTCTACTGCAGAGTGACACAGTGGCTCTCTCTCTACTGCAGAGTAACACAGTGGCTCTCTCTCTACTGCAGAGTGACACAGTGGCTCTCTCTACTGCAGAGTGACACAGTGGCTCTCTCTCTACTGCAGAGTGACACAGTGGCTCTCTCTCTACTGCAGAGTGACACAGTGGCTCTCTCTCTACTGCAGAGTGACACAGTGGCTCTCTCTACTGCAGAGTGACACAGTGGCTCTCTCTCTACTGCAGAGTGACACAGTGACTCTCTCTCTACTGCAGAGTGACACAGTGGCTCTCTCTACTGCAGAGTGACACAGTGGCTCTCTCTCTACTGCAGAGTGACACAGTGACTCTCTCTACTGCAGAGTAACACAGTGACTCTCTCTCTACTGCAGAGTGACACAGTGGCTCTCTCTACTGCAGAGTGACACAGTGACTCTCTCTACTGCAGAGTAACACAGTGGCTCTCTCTCTACTGCAGAGTGAAACAGTGGTTCTCTCTACTCCAGAGTGACACAGTGACTCTCTCTCTACTGCAGAGTGATACAGTGGCTCTCTCTCTACTGGAGAGTAACACAGTGGCTCTCTCTCTACTGCAGAGTGACACAGTGGCTCTCTCTATTGCAGAGTGACACAGTGACTCTCTCTCTACTGCAGAGTGACACAGTGGCTCTCTCTCTACTGCAGAGTGACACTGTGGCTCTCTCTCTACTGCAGAGTGACACAGTGGCTCTCTCTCTACTGCAGAGTGACACAGTGGCTCTCTCTCTATTGCAGAGTAACACAGTGACTCTCTCTCTACTGCAGAGTAACACAGTGGCTGTCTCTACTGCAGAGTGACACAGTGGTTCTCTCTCTACTGCAGTGACACAGTGGCTCTCTCTCTACTGCAGAGTGACACAGTGGCTCTCTCTCTACTGCAGAGTGACACAGTGGCTCTCTCTCTACTGCAGAGTAACACAGTGACTCTCTCTACTGCAGAGTAACAGAGTGACTCTCTCTCTACTGCAGAGTAACACAGTGGCTCTCTCTACTGCAGAGTGACACAGTGACTCTCTCTCTACTGCAGAGTAACACAGTGACTCTCTCTCTACTGCAGAGTAACACAGTGGCTCTCTCTCTCTACGGCAGAGTGACACAGTGACTCTCTCTCTACTGCAGAGTGACACAGTGACTCTCTCTCTACTGCAGAGTGACACAGTGGCTCTCTCTACTGCAGAGTGACACAGTGGCTCTCTCTACTGCAGAGTGACACAGTGGCTCTCTCTCTACTGCAGAGTGACACAGTGACTCTCTCTCTACTGCAGAGTGACACAGTGGCTCTCTCTCTACTGCAGAGTAACACAGTGGCTCTCTCTACTGCAGAGTGACACAGTGGCTCTCTCTCTACTGCAGAGTGACACAGTGACTCTCTCTCTACTCCAGAGAAACACAGTGGCTCTCTCTCTACTGCAGAGTGACACAGTGACTGTCTCTCTACTGCAGAGTGACAAAGTAGCTCTCTCCCTGCTGTAGAGTAACACAGTGGCTCTTTGTACTGCAGAGTGACACAGTTACTCTCTCTCTACTGCAGAGTAACACAGTGGCTCTCTGTAGTGCAGAGTAACACAGTGGCTCTCTCTCTACTGCAGAGTGACACAGTGGCTCTCTCTACTACAGGGTAACACAGTGGCTTTCTCTCTACTGCAGAGTAACACAGTGGCTCTCTCTCTACTGCAGAGTGACACAGTGGCTCTCTCTCTACTGCAGAGTGACACAGTGACTCTCTCTCTACTGCAGAGTGACACAGTGACTCTCTCTACTGCAGAGTAACACAGTGACTCTCTCTCTACTGCAGAGTAACACAGTGACTCTCTGTACTGCAGAGTGACACAGTGGCTCTCTCTCTACTGCAGAGTGACACAGTGGCTCTCTCTCTACTGCAGAGTGATACAGTGACTGTCTCTCTACTGCAGAGTGACACAGTAGCTCTCTCCCTGCTGCAGAGTAACACAGTGGCTCTCTGTACTGCAGAGTGACACAGTTACTCTCTCTCTACTGCAGAGTAACACAGTGGCTCTCTCTACTGCAGAGTAACACAGTGGCTCTCTCTCTACTGCAGAGTGACACAGTGGCTCTCTCTACTATAGAGTAACACAGTGGCTCTCTCTCTACTGCAGAGTAACACAGTGGCTCTCTCTCTACTGCAGAGTGACACAGTGGCTCTCTCTCTACTGCAGAGTGACACAGTAACTCTCTCTCTACTGCAGAGTGACACAGTGACTCTCTCTACTGCAGAGTAACACAGTGACTCTCTCTCTACTGCAGAGTAACACAGTGACTCTCTGTACTGCAGAGTGACACAGTGGCTCTCTCTCTACTGCAGAGTGACACAGTGGCTCTCTCTCTACTGCAGAGTGACACAGTGGCTCTCTCTACTGCAGAGTGACACAGTGGCTCTCTCTCTACTGCAGAGTAACACAGTGGCTCTCTCTCTACTGCAGAGTGACACGGTGACTCTCTCTCTACTGCAGAGTAACACAGTGGCTCTCTCTCTACTGCAGAGTGACACAGTGACTGTCTCTCTACTGCAGAGTGACACAGTAGCTCTCTCCCTGCTGGAGAGTAACACAGTGGCTCTCTGTACTGCAGAGTGACACAGTGACTCTCTCTCTACTGCAGAGTAACACAGTGGCTCTCTCTACTGCAGAGTAACACAGTGGCTCTCTCTCTACTGCAGAGTGACACAGTGGCTCTCTCTACTACAGAGTAACACAGTGGCTCTCTCTCTACTGCAGAGTAACACAGTGGCTCTCTCTCTACTGCAGAGTGACACAGTGGCTCTCTCTCTACTGCAGAGTGACACAGTGACTCTCTCTACTGCAGAGTAACACAGTGACTCTCTCTCTACTGCAGAGTAACACAGTGACTCTCTCTACTGCAGAGTGACACAGTGGCTCTCTCTCTACTGCAGAGTGACACAGTGGCTCTCTCTCTACTGCAGAGTGACACAGTGGCTCTCTCTCTACTGCAGAGTGACACAGTGGCTCTCTCTACTGCAGAGTAACACAGTGGCTCTCTCTCTACTGCAGAGTAACACAGTGACTCTCTCTACTGCAGAGTGGCACAGTGGCTCTCTCTGTACTGCAGAGTGACACAGTGGCTCTCTCTCTACTGCAGAGTGACACAGTGGCTCTGTCTCTACTGCAGAGTGACACAGTGGCTCTCTCTCTACTGCAGAGTAACACAGTGACTCTCTCTCTACTGCAGAGTGACACAGTGACTCTCTCTGTACTGCAGAGTGACACAGTGGCTCTCTCTCTACTGCAGAGTGACACAGTGACAATCTCTCTACACCAGAGTGACACAGTGACTCTCTCTACTGCAGAGTGACACAGTGACTCTCTCTACTGCAGAGTGACACAGTGGCTCTCTCTCTACTGCAGAGTGACACAGTGGCTCTCTCTACTGCAGAGTGACACAGTGGCTCTCTCTACTGCAGAGTGACACAGTGACTCTCTCTACTGCAGAGTAACACAGTGGCTCTCTCTCTACTGCAGAGTGACACAGTGGCTCTCTCTACTGCAGAGTGACACAGTGGCTCTCTCTCTACTGCAGAGTGACACAGTGACTCTCTCTCTACTGCAGAGTGACACAGTGGCTCTCTCTCTACTGCAGAGTGACACAGTGACTCTCTACTGCAGAGTAACAGAGTGGCTCTCTCTACTGCAGAGTGACACAGTGGCTCTCTCTACTGCATAGTGACACAGTGACTCTCTCTACTGCAGAGTGACACAGTGGCTCTCTCTCTCTACTGCAGAGTGACACAGTGACTCTCTCTACTGCAGAGTGACACAGTGGCTCTCTCTCTACTGCAGAGTGATACAGTGGCTCTCTCTACTGCAGAGTGACACAGTGGCTCTCTCTACTGCAGAGTGACACAGTGGCTCTCTCTACTGCAGAGTGACACAGTGACTCTCTCTACTGCAGAGTGACACAGTGACTCTCTCTACTGCAGAGTGACACAGTGACTCTCTCTACTGCAGAGTGACACAGTGGCTCTCTCTCTCTACTGCAGAGTGACACAGTGACTCTCTCTACTGCGGAGTAACACAGTGGCTCTCTCTCTACTGCAGGGTGACACAGTGGCTCTCTCTCTACTGCAGAGTGACACAGTGGCTCTCTCTCTACTGCAGAGTAACACAGTGGTTCTCTCTCTACTGCAGAGTGACACAGTGGCTCTCTCTACTGCAGAGTGACACAGTGGCTCTCTCTCTACTCCAGAGTGACACAGTGACTCTCTCTCAACTGCAGAGTAACTCAGTGGCTCTCTCTCTACTGCAGAGTAACACAATGACTCTCTCTATACTGCAGAGTAAAACAGTGACTCTCTCTACTGCAGAGTCACACAGTGACTCTCTCTCTACTGCAGAGTAACACAGTGGCTCTCTCTACTGCAGAGTGACACAGTGGCTCTCTCTACTGCAGAGTGACACAGTGGCTCTCTCTCTCTACTGCAGCGTGACACAGTGGCTCTCTCTACTGCAGAGTAACACAGTGGCTCTCTCTACTGCAGAGTAACACAGTGGCTCTCTCTACTGCAGAGTAACACAGTGGCTCTCTCTACTGCAGAGTGACACAGTGACTCTCTCTCTACTGCAGAGTAACACAGTGACTCTCTCTCTACTGCAGAGTGACACAGTGGCTCTCTCTACTGCAGAGTGACACAGTGGCTCTCTCTCTACTGCAGAGTGACACAGTGACTCTCTCTCTACTGCAGAGTGACACAGTGGCTCTCTCTCTACTGCAGAGTAACACAGTGGCTCTCTCTACTGCAGAGTAACACAGTGGCTCTCTCTCTACGACAGAGTGACACAGTGACTCTCTCTCTACTCCAGAGTAACACAGTGGCTCTCTCTCTACTGCAGAGTGACACAGTGACTGTCTCTCTACTGCAGAGTGACACAGTAGCTCTCTCCCTGCTGCAGAGTAACACAGTGGCTCTCTGTACTGCAGAGTGACACAGTTACTCTCTCTCTACTGCAGAGTAACACAGTGGCTCTCTCTACTGCAGAGTAACACAGTGGCTCTCTCTCTACTGCAGAGTGACACAGTGGCGCTCTCTACTACAGAGTAACACAGTGGCTCTCTCTCTACTGCAGAGTAACACAGTGGCTCTCTCTCTACTGCAGAGTGACACAGTGGCTCTCTCTCTACTGCAGAGTGACACAGTGACTCTCTCTACTGCAGAGTGACACAGTGACTCTCTCTACTGCAGAGTAACACAGTGACTCTCTCTCTACTGCAGAGTAACACAGTGACTCTCTGTACTGCAGAGTGACACAGTGGCTCTCTCTCTACTGCCGAGTGACACAGTGGCTCTCTCTCTACTGCAGAGTGACACAGTGGCTCTCTCTCTACTGCAGAGTGACACAGTGGATCTCTCTACTGCAGAGTAACACAGTGGCTCTCTCTCTACTGCAGAGTAACACAGTGACTCTCTCTACTGCAGAGTGACACAGTGGCTCTCTCTACTGCAGAGTGACACAGTGGCTCTCTCTCTACTGCAGAGTGACACAGTGGCTCTGTCTCTACTGCAGAGTGACACAGTGGCTCTCTCTCTACTGCAGAGTGAAACAGTGACTCTCTCTCTACTGCAGAGTGACACAGTGGCTCTCTCTCTACTGCAGAGTGACACAGTGACTCTCTCCCTACTGCAGAGTGACACAGTGACTCTCTCTACTGCAGAGTGACACAGTGACTCTCTCTACTGCAGAGTGACACAGTGGCTCTCTCTCTACTGCAGAGTAACACAGTGACTCTCTCTACTGCAGAGTGACACAGTGACTCTCTCTACTGCAGAGTGACACAGTGGCTCTCTCTCTACTGCAGAGTGACACAGTGACTCTCTCTACTGCGGAGTAACACAGTGGCTCTCTCTCTACTGCAGAGTGACACAGTGGCTCTCTCTCTACTGCAGAGTGACACAGTGACTGTCTCTCTACTGCAGAGTGACACAGTAGCTCTCTCCCTGCTGCAGAGTAACACAGTGGCTCTCTGTACTGCAGAGTGACACAGTTACTCTCTCTCTACTGCAGAGTAACACAGTGGCTCTCTCTACTGCAGAGTAACACAGTGGCTCTCTCTCTACTGCAGAGTGACACAGTGGCTCTCTCTACTACAGAGTAACACAGTGGCTCTCCCTCTACTGCAGAGTAACACAGTGGCTCTCTCTCTACTGCAGAGTGACACAGTGGCTCTCTCTCTACTGCAGAGTGACACAGTGACTCTCTCTCTACTGCAGAGTGACACAGTGACTCTCTCTACTGCAGAGTAACACAGTGACTCTCTCTCTACTGCAGAGTAACACAGTGACTCTCTGTACTGCAGAGTGACACAGTGGCTCTCTCTCTACTGCAGAGTGACACAGTGGCTCTCTCTCTACTGCAGAGTGATACAGTGACTGTCTCTCTACTGCAGAGTGACACAGTAGCTCTCTCCCTGCTGCAGAGTAACACAGTGGCTCTCTGTACTGCAGAGTGACACAGTTACTCTCTCTCTACTGCAGAGTAACACAGTGGCTCTCTCTACTGCAGAGTAACACAGTGGCTCTCTCTCTACTGCAGAGTGACACAGTGGCTCTCTCTACTATAGAGTAACACAGTGGCTCTCTCTCTACTGCAGAGTAACACAGTGGCTCTCTCTCTACTGCAGAGTGACACAGTGGCTCTCTCTCTACTGCAGAGTGACACAGTGGCTCTCTCTCTACTGCAGAGTGACACAGTGACTCTCTCTCTACTGCAGAGTGACACAGTGACTCTCTCTACTGCAGAGTAACACAGTGACTCTCTCTCTACTGCAGAGTAACACAGTGACTCTCTCTACTGCAGAGTGACACAGTGGCTCTCTCTCTACTGCAGAGTGACACAGTGGCTCTCTCTCTACTGCAGAGTGACACAGTGGCTCTCTCTACTGCAGAGTGACACAGTGGCTCTCTCTACTGCAGAGTAACACAGTGGCTCTCTCTCTACTGCAGAGTAACACAGTGACTCTCTCTACTGCAGAGTGACACAGTGGCTCTCTCTGTACTGCAGAGTGACACAGTGGCTCTCTCTCTACTGCAGAGTGACACAGTGGCTCTGTCTCTACTGCAGAGTGACACAGTGGCTCTCTCTCTACTGCAGAGTAACACAGTGACTCTCTCTCTACTGCAGAGTGACACAGTGACTCTCTCTGTACTGCAGAGTGACACAGTGGCTCTCTCTCTACTGCAGAGTGACACAGTGACTCTCTCTCTACTGCAGAGTGACACAGTGACTCTCTCTACTGCAGAGTGACACAGTGACTCTCTCTACTGCAGAGTGACACAGTGGCTCTCTCTCTACTGCAGAGTAACACAGTGACTCTCTCTACTGCAGAGTGACACAGTGGCTCTCTCTGTACTGCAGAGTGACACAGTGGCTCTCTCTCTACTGCAGAGTGACACAGTGGCTCTCTCTACTGCAGAGTGACACAGTGGCTCTCTCTACTGCAGAGTGACACAGTGACTCTCTCTACTGCAGAGTAACACAGTGGCTCTCTCTCTACTGCAGAGTGACACAGTGGCTCTCTCTACTGCAGAGTGACACAGTGGCTCTCTCTCTACTGCAGAGTGACACAGTGACTCTCTCTCTACTGCAGAGTGACACAGTGGCTCTCTCTCTACTGCAGAGTGACACAGTGACTCTCTCTACTGCAGAGTAACAGCGTGGCTCTCTCTACTGCAGAGTGACACAGTGGCTCTCTCTACTGCAGAATGACACAGTGACTCTCTCTACTGCAGAGTGACACAGTTGCTCTCTCTCTCTACTGCAGAGTGACACAGTGACTCTCTACTGCAGAGTAACACAGTGGCTCTCTCTCTACTGCAGAGTGATACAGTGGCTCTCTCTACTGCAGAGTAACACAGTGGCTCTCTCTACTGCAGAGTGACACAGTGGCTCTCTCTACTGCAGAGTGACACAGTGACTCTCTCTACTGCAGAGTGACACAGTGACTCTCTCTACTGCAGAGTAACACAGTGACTCTCTCTACTGCAGAGTGACACAGTGACTCTCTCTACTGCAGAGTGACACAGTGGCTCTCTCTCTCTACTGCAGAGTGACACAGTGACTCTCTCTACTGCGGAGTAACACAGTGGCTCTCTCTCTACTGCAGAGTGACACAGTGGCTCTCTCTCTACTGCAGAGTGACACAGTGGCTCTCTCTCTACTGCAGAGTAACACAGTGGTTCTCTCTCTACTGCAGAGTGACACAGTGGCTCTCTCTACTGCAGAGTGACACAGTGGCTCTCTCTCTACTCCAGAGTGACACAGTGACTCTCTCTCTACTGCAGAGTAACACAGTGACTCTCTCTCTACTGCAGAGTAAAACAGTGACTCTCTCTACTGCAGAGTCACACAGTGACTCTCTCTCTACTGCAGAGTAACACAGTGGCTCTCTCTACTGCAGAGTGACACAGTGGCTCTCTCTACTGCAGAGTGACACAGTGGCTCTCTCTCTACTGCTGAGTAACACAGTGACTCTCTCTACTGCAGAGTGACACAGTGACTCTCTCTCTACTGCAGAGTGACACAGTGGCTCTCTCTCTACTGCAGAGTGACACAGTGGCTCTGTCTCTACTGCAGAGTGACACAGTGGCTCTCTCTCTACTGCAGAGTAACACAGTGACTCTCTCTCTACTGCAGAGTGACACAGTGACTCTCTCTGTACTGCAGAGTGACACAGTGGCTCTCTCTACTGCAGAGTGACACAGTGACTCTCTCTCTACTGCAGAGTGACACAGTGACTCTCTCTACTGCAGAGTGACACAGTGACTCTCTCTACTGCAGAGTGACACAGTGGCTCTCTCTCTACTGCAGAGTGACACAGTGGCTCTCTCTACTGAAGAGTGACACAGTGGCTCTCTCTACTGCAGAGTGACACAGTGACTCTCTCTACTGCAGAGTAACACAGTGGCTCTCTCTCTATTGCAGAGTGACACACTGGCTCTCTCTACTGCAGAGTGACACAGTGGCTCTCTCTCTACTGCAGAGTGACACAGTGACTCTCTCTCTACTGCAGAGTGACACAGTGGCTCTCTCTCTACTGCAGAGTGACACAGTGACTCTCTCTACTGCAGAGTAACAGAGTGGCTCTCTCTACTGCAGAGTGACACAGTGGCTCTCTCTACTGCAGAGTGACACAGTGACTCTCTCTACTGCAGAGTGACACAGTGGCTCTTTCTACTGCAGAGTGACACAGTGACTCTCTCTACTGCAGAGTGACACAGTGGCTCTCTCTCTCTACTGCAGAGTGACACAGTGACTCTCTCTACTGCAGAGTAACACAGTGGCTCTCTCTCTACTGCAGAGTGATACAGTGGCTCTCTCTACTGCAGAGTGACACAGTGGCTCTCTCTCTACTCCAGAGTGACACAGTGACTCTCTCTCTACTGCAGAGTAACTCAGTGGCTCTCTCTCTACTGCAGAGTAACACAATGACTCTCTCTCTACTGCAGAGTAAAACAGTGACTCTCTCTACTGCAGAGTGACACAGTGGCTCTCTCTGTACTGCAGAGTGACACAGTGGCTCTCTCTCTACTGCAGAGTGACACAGTGGCTCTCTAAACTGCAGAGTGACACAGTGGCTCTCTCTACTGCAGAGTGACACAGTGACTCTCTCTACTGCAGAGTAACACAGTGGCTCTCTCTCTACTGCAGAGTGACACAGTGGCTCTCTCTCTACTGCAGAGTAACACAGTGGTTCTCTCTCTACTGCAGAGTGACACAGTGGCTCTCTCTACTGCAGAGTGACACAGTGGCTCTCTCTACTGCAGAGTGACACAGTGACTCTCTCTACTGCAGAGTGACACAGTGGCTCTCTCTCTCTACTGCAGAGTGACACAGTGACTCTCTCTACTGCGGAGTAACACAGTGGCTCTCTCTCTACTGCAGAGTGACACAGTGGCTCTCTCTCTACTGCAGAGTGACACAGTGGCTCTCTCTCTACTGCAGAGTAACACAGTGGTTCTCTCTCTACTGCAGAGTGACACAGTGGCTCTCTCTACTGCAGAGTGACACAGTGGCTCTCTCTCTACTCCAGAGTGACACAGTGACTCTCTCTCTACTGCAGAGTAACTCAGTGGCTCTCTCTCTACTGCAGAGTAACACAATGACTCTCTCTCTACTGCAGAGTAACACAGTGACTCTCTCTACTGCAGAGTGACACAGTGGCTCTCTCTGTACTGCAGAGTGACACAGTGGCTCTCTCTCTACTGCAGAGTGACACAGTGGCTCTCTCTACTGCAGAGTGACACAGTGGCTCTCTCTACTGCAGAGTGACACAGTGACTCTCTCTACTGCAGAGTAACACAGTGGCTCTCTCTCTACTGCAGAGTGACACAGTGGCTCTCTCTACTGCAGAGTGACACAGTGGCTCTCTCTCTACTGCAGAGTGACACAGTGACTCTCTCTCTACTGCAGAGTGACACAGTGGCTCTCTCTCTACTGCAGAGTGACACAGTGACTCTTTCTACTGCAGAGTAACAGCGTGGCTCTCTCTACTGCAGAGTGACACAGTGGCTCTCTCTACTGCAGAATGACACAGTGACTCTCTCTACTGCAGAGTGACACAGTTGCTCTCTCTCTCTACTGCAGAGTGACACAGTGACTCTCTCTACTGCAGAGTAACACAGTGGCCCTCTCTCTACTGCAGAGTGATACAGTGGCTCTCTCTACTGCAGAGTAACACAGTGGCTCTCTCTACTGCAGAGTGACACAGTGGCTCTCTCTACTGCAGAGTGACACAGTGACTCTCTCTACTGCAGAGTGACACAGTGACTCTCTCTACTGCAGAGTAACACAGTGACTCTCTCTACTGCAGAGTGACACAGTGACTCTCTCTACTGCAGAGTGACACAGTGGCTCTCTCTCTCTACTGCAGAGTGACACAGTGACTCTCTCTACTGCGGAGTAACACAGTGGCTCTCTCTCTACTGCAGAGTGACACAGTGGCTCTCTCTCTACTGCAGAGTGACACAGTGGCTCTCTCTCTACTGCAGAGTAACACAGTGGTTCTCTCTCTACTGCAGAGTGACACAGTGGCTCTCTCTACTGCAGAGTGACACAGTGGCTCTCTCTCTACTCCAGAGTGACACAGTGACTCTCTCTCTACTGCAGAGTAACACAGTGACTCTCTCTCTACTGCAGAGTAAAACAGTGACTCTCTCTACTGCAGAGTCACACAGTGACTCTCTATCTACTGCAGAGTAACACAGTGGCTCTCTCTACTGCAGAGTGACAAAGTGGCTCTCTCTACTGCAGAGTGACACAGTGGCTCTCTCTCTACTGCAGAGTAACACAGTGACTCTCTCTACTGCAGAGTGACACAGTGACTCTCTCTCTACTGCAGAGTGACACAGTGGCTCTCTCTCTACTGCAGAGTGACACAGTGGCTCTGTCTCTACTGCAGAGTGACACAGTGGCTCTCTCTCTACTGCAGAGTAACACAGTGACTCTCTCTCTACTGCAGAGTGACACAGTGACTCCCTCTGTACTGCAGAGTGACACAGTGGCTCTCTCTCTACTGCAGAGTGACACAGTGACTCTCTCTCTACTGCAGAGTGACACAGTGACTCTCTCTACTGCAGAGTGACACAGTGACTCTCTCTACTGCAGAGTGACACAGTGGCTCTCTCTCTACTGCAGAGTGACACAGTGGCTCTCTCTACTGAAGAGTGACACAGTGGCTCTCTCTACTGCAGAGTGACACAGTGACTCTCTCTACTGCAGAGTAACACAGTGGCTCTCTCTCTACTGCAGAGTGACACACTGGCTCTCTCTACTGCAGAGTGACACAGTGGCTCTCTCTCTACTGCAGAGTGACACAGTGACTCTCTCTCTACTGCAGAGTGACACAGTGACTCTCTCTCTACTGCAGAGTGACACAGTGGCTCTCTCTCTACTGCAGAGTGACACAGTGGCTCTCTCTACTGCAGAGTGACACAGTGACTCTCTCTACTGCAGAGTGACACAGTGGCTCTCTCTCTCTACTGCAGAGTGACACAGTGACTCTCTCTACTGCAGAGTAACACAGTGGCTCTCTCTCTACTGCAGAGTGATACAGTGGCTCTCTCTACTGCAGAGTAACACAGTGGCTCTCTCTACTGCAGAGTGACACAGTGGCTCTCTCTACTGCAGAGTGACACAGTGACTCTCTCTACGGCAGAGTGACACAGTGACTCTCTCTACTGCAGAGTAACACAGTGACTCTCTCTACTGCAGAGTGACACAGTGACTCTCTCTACTGCAGAGTGACACAGTGGCTCTCTCTCTCTACTGCAGAGTGACACAGTGACTCTCTCTACTGCGGAGTAACACAGTGGCTCTCTCTCTACTGCAGAGTGACACAGTGGCTCTCTCTCTACTGCAGAGTGACACAGTGGCTCTCTCTCTACTGCAGAGTAACACAGTGGTTCTCTCTCTACTGCAGAGTGACACAGTGGCTCTCTCTACTGCAGAGTGACACAGTGGCTCTCTCTCTACTCCAGAGTGACACAGTGACTCTCTCTCTACTGCAGAGTAACTCAGTGGCTCTCTCTCTACTGCAGAGTAACACAATGACTCTCTCTCTACTGCAGAGTAAAACAGTGACTCTCTCTACTGCAGAGTCACACAGTGACTCTCTTTCTACTGCAGAGTAACACAGTGGCTCTCTCTCTACTGCAGAGTGACACAGTGGCTCTCTCTCTACTGCAGAGTGACACAGTGGCTCTCTCTACTGCAGAGTAACACAGTGGCTCTCTCTCTACTGCAGAGTAACACAGTGACTCTCTCTACTGCAGAGTGACACAGTGGCTCTCTCTACTGCAGAGTGACACAGTGGCTCTCTCTCTACTGCAGAGTGACACAGTGGCTCTGTCTCTACTGCAGAGTGACACAGTGGCTCTCTCTCTACTGCAGAGTGAAACAGTGACTCTCTCTCTACTGCAGAGTGACACAGTGGCTCTCTCTCTACTGCAGAGTGACACAGTGACTCTCTCCCTACTGCAGAGTGACACAGTGACTCTCTCTACTGCAGAGTGACACAGTGACTCTCTCTACTGCAGAGTGACACAGTGGCTCTCTCTCTACTGCAGAGTAACACAGTGACTCTCTCTACTGCAGAGTGACACAGTGACTTTCTCTACTGCAGAGTGACACAGTGGCTCTCTCTCTACTGCAGAGTGACACAGTGACTCTCTCTACTGCGGAGTAACACAGTGGCTCTCTCTCTACTGCAGAGTGACACAGTGGCTCTCTCTCTACTGCAGAGTGACACAGTGACTGTCTCTCTACTGCAGAGTGACACAGTAGCTCTCTCCCTGCTGCAGAGTAACACAGTGGCTCTCTGTACTGCAGAGTGACACAGTTACTCTCTCTCTACTGCAGAGTAACACAGTGGCTCTCTCTACTGCAGAGTAACACAGTTGCTCTCTCTCTACTGCAGAGTGACACAGTGGCTCTCTCTACTACAGAGTAACACAGTGGCTCTCTCTCTACTGCAGTGTAACACAGTGGCTCTCTCTCTACTGCAGAGTGACACAGTGGCTCTCTCTCTACTGCAGAGTGACACAGTGACTCTCTCTCTACTGCAGAGTGACACAGTGACTCTCTCTACTGCAGAGTAACACAGTGACTCTCTTTCTACTGCAGAGTAACACAGTGACTCTCTGTACTGCAGAGTGACACAGTGGCTCTCTCTCTACTGCAGAGTGACACAGTGGCTCTCTCTCTACTGCAGAGTGATACAGTGACTGTCTCTCTACTGCAGAGTGACACAGTAGCTCTCTCCCTGCTGCAGAGTAACACAGTGGCTCTCTGTACTGCAGAGTGACACAGTTACTCTCTCTCTACTGCAGAGTAACACAGTGGCTCTCTCTACTGCAGAGTAACACAGTGGCTCTCTCTCTACTGCAGAGTGACACAGTGGCTCTCTCTACTATAGAGTAACACAGTGGCTCTCTCTCTACTGCAGAGTAACACAGTGGCTCTCTCTCTACTGCAGAGTGACACAGTGGCTCTCTCTCTACTGCAGAGTGACACAGTAACTCTCTCTCTACTGCAGAGTGACACAGTGACTCTCTCTACTGCAGAGTAACACAGTGACTCTCTCTCTACTGCAGAGTAACACAGTGACTCTCTGTACTGCAGAGTGACACAGTGGCTCTCTCTCTACTGCAGAGTGACACAGTGGCTCTCTCTCTACTGCAGAGTGACACAGTGGCTCTCTCTACTGCAGAGTGACACAGTGGCTCTCTCTCTACTGCAGAGTAACACAGTGGCTCTCTCTCTACTGCAGAGTGACACGGTGACTCTCTCTCTCTACTGCAGAGTAACACAGTGGCTCTCTCTCTACTGCAGAGTGACACAGTGACTGTCTCTCTACTGCAGAGTGACACAGTAGCTCTCTCCCTGCTGGAGAGTAACACAGTGGCTCTCTGTACTGCAGAGTGACACAGTGACTCTCTCTCTACTGCAGAGTAACACAGTGGCTCTCTCTACTGCAGAGTAACACAGTGGCTCTCTCTCTACTGCAGAGTGACACAGTGGCTCTCTCTACTACAGAGTAACACAGTGGCTCTCTCTCTACTGCAGAGTAACACAGTGGCTCTCTCTCTACTGCAGAGTGACACAGTGGCTCTCTCTCTACTGCAGAGTGACACAGTGACTCTCTCTCTACTGCAGAGTGACACAGTGACTCTCTCTACTGCAGAGTAACACAGTGACTCTCTCTCTACTGCAGAGTAACACAGTGACTCTCTCTACTGCAGAGTGACACAGTGGCTCTCTCTCTACTGCAGAGTGACACAGTGGCTCTCTCTCTACTGCAGAGTGACACAGTGGCTCTCTCTCTACTGCAGAGTGACACAGTGGCTCTCTCTCTACTGCAGAGTAACACAGTGGCTCTCTCTCTACTGCAGAGTAACACAGTGACTCTCTCTACTGCAGAGTGACACAGTGGCTCTCTCTGTACTGCAGAGTGACACAGTGGCTCTCTCTCTACTGCAGAGT
>BTHU01000018.1:35254617-35308848 GCA_036184795.1 Tokudaia tokunoshimensis | reverse complement strand
GACTCTCTCTACTGCAGAGTGACACAGTGGCTCTCTCTGTACTGCAGAGTGACACAGTGGCTCTCTCTCTACTGCAGAGTGACACAGTGGCTCTCTCTACTGCAGAGTGACACAGTGGCTCTCTCTACTGCAGAGTGACACAGTGACTCTCTCTACTGCAGAGTAACACAGTGGCTCTCTCTCTACTGCAGAGTGACACAGTGGCTCTCTCTCTACTGCAGAGTAACACAGTGGTTCTCTCTCTACTGCAGAGTGACACAGTGGCTCTCTCTACTGCAGAGTGACACAGTGGCTCTCTCTACTGCAGAGTGACACAGTGACTCTCTCTACTGCCAGAGTGACACAGTGGCTCTCTCTCTCTACTGCAGAGTGACACAGTGACTCTCTCTACTGCGGAGTAACACAGTGGCTCTCTCTCTACTGCAGAGTGACACAGTGGCTCTCTCTCTACTGCAGAGTGACACAGTGGCTCTCTCTCTACTGCAGAGTAACACAGTGGTTCTCTCTCTACTGCAGAGTGACACAGTGGCTCTCTCTACTGCAGAGTGACACAGTGGCTCTCTCTCTACTCCAGAGTGACACAGTGACTCTCTCTCTACTGCAGAGTAACTCAGTGGCTCTCTCTCTACTGCAGAGTAACACAATGACTCTCTCTCTACTGCAGAGTAACACAGTGGCTCTCTCTCTACTGCAGAGTGACACAGTGGCTCTCTCTGTACTGCAGAGTGACACAGTGGCTCTCTCTCTACTGCAGAGTGACACAGTGGCTCTCTCTACTGCAGAGTGACACAGTGGCTCTCTCTACTGCAGAGTGACACAGTGACTCTCTCTACTGCAGAGTAACACAGTGGCTCTCTCTCTACTGCAGAGTGACACAGTGGCTCTCTCTACTGCAGAGTGACACAGTGGCTCTCTCTCTACTGCAGAGTGACACAGTGACTCTCTCTCTACTGCAGAGTGACACAGTGGCTCTCTCTCTACTGCAGAGTGACACAGTGACTCTTTCTACTGCAGAGTAACAGCGTGGCTCTCTCTACTGCAGAGTGACACAGTGGCTCTCTCTACTGCAGAATGACACAGTGACTCTCTCTACTGCAGAGTGACACAGTTGCTCTCTCTCTCTACTGCAGAGTGACACAGTGACTCTCTCTACTGCAGAGTAACACAGTGGCCCTCTCTCTACTGCAGAGTGATACAGTGGCTCTCTCTACTGCAGAGTAACACAGTGGCTCTCTCTACTGCAGAGTGACACAGTGGCTCTCTCTACTGCAGAGTGACACAGTGACTCTCTCTACTGCAGAGTGACACAGTGACTCTCTCTACTGCAGAGTAACACAGTGACTCTCTCTACTGCAGAGTGACACAGTGACTCTCTCTACTGCAGAGTGACACAGTGGCTCTCTCTCTCTACTGCAGAGTGACACAGTGACTCTCTCTACTGCGGAGTAACACAGTGGCTCTCTCTCTACTGCAGAGTGACACAGTGGCTCTCTCTCTACTGCAGAGTGACACAGTGGCTCTCTCTCTACTGCAGAGTAACACAGTGGTTCTCTCTCTACTGCAGAGTGACACAGTGGCTCTCTCTACTGCAGAGTGACACAGTGGCTCTCTCTCTACTCCAGAGTGACACAGTGACTCTCTCTCTACTGCAGAGTAACACAGTGACTCTCTCTCTACTGCAGAGTAAAACAGTGACTCTCTCTACTGCAGAGTCACACAGTGACTCTCTATCTACTGCAGAGTAACACAGTGGCTCTCTCTACTGCAGAGTGACAAAGTGGCTCTCTCTACTGCAGAGTGACACAGTGGCTCTCTCTCTACTGCAGAGTAACACAGTGACTCTCTCTACTGCAGAGTGACACAGTGACTCTCTCTCTACTGCAGAGTGACACAGTGGCTCTCTCTCTACTGCAGAGTGACACAGTGGCTCTGTCTCTACTGCAGAGTGACACAGTGGCTCTCTCTCTACTGCAGAGTAACACAGTGACTCTCTCTCTACTGCAGAGTGACACAGTGACTCTCTCTGTACTGCAGAGTGACACAGTGGCTCTCTCTCTACTGCAGAGTGACACAGTGACTCTCTCTCTACTGCAGAGTGACACAGTGACTCTCTCTACTGCAGAGTGACACAGTGACTCTCTCTACTGCAGAGTGACACAGTGGCTCTCTCTCTACTGCAGAGTGACACAGTGGCTCTCTCTACTGAAGAGTGACACAGTGGCTCTCTCTACTGCAGAGTGACACAGTGACTCTCTCTACTGCAGAGTAACACAGTGGCTCTCTCTCTACTGCAGAGTGACACACTGGCTCTCTCTACTGCAGAGTGACACAGTGGCTCTCTCTCTACTGCAGAGTGACACAGTGACTCTCTCTCTACTGCAGAGTGACACAGTGACTCTCTCTCTACTGCAGAGTGACACAGTGGCTCTCTCTCTACTGCAGAGTGACACAGTGGCTCTCTCTACTGCAGAGTGACACAGTGACTCTCTCTACTGCAGAGTGACACAGTGGCTCTCTCTCTCTACTGCAGAGTGACACAGTGACTCTCTCTACTGCAGAGTAACACAGTGGCTCTCTCTCTACTGCAGAGTGATACAGTGGCTCTCTCTACTGCAGAGTAACACAGTGGCTCTCTCTACTGCAGAGTGACACAGTGGCTCTCTCTACTGCAGAGTGACACAGTGACTCTCTCTACGGCAGAGTGACACAGTGACTCTCTCTACTGCAGAGTAACACAGTGACTCTCTCTACTGCAGAGTGACACAGTGACTCTCTCTACTGCAGAGTGACACAGTGGCTCTCTCTCTCTACTGCAGAGTGACACAGTGACTCTCTCTACTGCGGAGTAACACAGTGGCTCTCTCTCTACTGCAGAGTGACACAGTGGCTCTCTCTCTACTGCAGAGTGACACAGTGGCTCTCTCTCTACTGCAGAGTAACACAGTGGTTCTCTCTCTACTGCAGAGTGACACAGTGGCTCTCTCTACTGCAGAGTGACACAGTGGCTCTCTCTCTACTCCAGAGTGACACAGTGACTCTCTCTCTACTGCAGAGTAACTCAGTGGCTCTCTCTCTACTGCAGAGTAACACAATGACTCTCTCTCTACTGCAGAGTAAAACAGTGACTCTCTCTACTGCAGAGTCACACAGTGACTCTCTTTCTACTGCAGAGTAACACAGTGGCTCTCTCTCTACTGCAGAGTGACACAGTGGCTCTCTCTCTACTGCAGAGTGACACAGTGGCTCTCTCTACTGCAGAGTAACACAGTGGCTCTCTCTCTACTGCAGAGTAACACAGTGACTCTCTCTACTGCAGAGTGACACAGTGGCTCTCTCTACTGCAGAGTGACACAGTGGCTCTCTCTCTACTGCAGAGTGACACAGTGGCTCTGTCTCTACTGCAGAGTGACACAGTGGCTCTCTCTCTACTGCAGAGTGAAACAGTGACTCTCTCTCTACTGCAGAGTGACACAGTGGCTCTCTCTCTACTGCAGAGTGACACAGTGACTCTCTCCCTACTGCAGAGTGACACAGTGACTCTCTCTACTGCAGAGTGACACAGTGACTCTCTCTACTGCAGAGTGACACAGTGGCTCTCTCTCTACTGCAGAGTAACACAGTGACTCTCTCTACTGCAGAGTGACACAGTGACTTTCTCTACTGCAGAGTGACACAGTGGCTCTCTCTCTACTGCAGAGTGACACAGTGACTCTCTCTACTGCGGAGTAACACAGTGGCTCTCTCTCTACTGCAGAGTGACACAGTGGCTCTCTCTCTACTGCAGAGTGACACAGTGACTGTCTCTCTACTGCAGAGTGACACAGTAGCTCTCTCCCTGCTGCAGAGTAACACAGTGGCTCTCTGTACTGCAGAGTGACACAGTTACTCTCTCTCTACTGCAGAGTAACACAGTGGCTCTCTCTACTGCAGAGTAACACAGTTGCTCTCTCTCTACTGCAGAGTGACACAGTGGCTCTCTCTACTACAGAGTAACACAGTGGCTCTCTCTCTACTGCAGTGTAACACAGTGGCTCTCTCTCTACTGCAGAGTGACACAGTGGCTCTCTCTCTACTGCAGAGTGACACAGTGACTCTCTCTCTACTGCAGAGTGACACAGTGACTCTCTCTACTGCAGAGTAACACAGTGACTCTCTTTCTACTGCAGAGTAACACAGTGACTCTCTGTACTGCAGAGTGACACAGTGGCTCTCTCTCTACTGCAGAGTGACACAGTGGCTCTCTCTCTACTGCAGAGTGATACAGTGACTGTCTCTCTACTGCAGAGTGACACAGTAGCTCTCTCCCTGCTGCAGAGTAACACAGTGGCTCTCTGTACTGCAGAGGGACACAGTTACTCTCTCTCTACTGCAGAGTAACACAGTGGCTCTCTCTACTGCAGAGTAACACAGTGGCTCTCTCTCTACTGCAGAGTGACACAGTGGCTCTCTCTACTATAGAGTAACACAGTGGCTCTCTCTCTACTGCAGAGTAACACAGTGGCTCTCTCTCTACTGCAGAGTGACACAGTGGCTCTCTCTCTACTGCAGAGTGACACAGTAACTCTCTCTCTACTGCAGAGTGACACAGTGACTCTCTCTACTGCAGAGTAACACAGTGACTCTCTCTCTACTGCAGAGTAACACAGTGACTCTCTGTACTGCAGAGTGACACAGTGGCTCTCTCTCTACTGCAGAGTGACACAGTGGCTCTCTCTCTACTGCAGAGTGACACAGTGGCTCTCTCTACTGCAGAGTGACACAGTGGCTCTCTCTCTACTGCAGAGTAACACAGTGGCTCTCTCTCTACTGCAGAGTGACACGGTGACTCTCTCTCTCTACTGCAGAGTAACACAGTGGCTCTCTCTCTACTGCAGAGTGACACAGTGACTGTCTCTCTACTGCAGAGTGACACAGTAGCTCTCTCCCTGCTGGAGAGTAACACAGTGGCTCTCTGTACTGCAGAGTGACACAGTGACTCTCTCTCTACTGCAGAGTAACACAGTGGCTCTCTCTACTGCAGAGTAACACAGTGGCTCTCTCTCTACTGCAGAGTGACACAGTGGCTCTCTCTACTACAGAGTAACACAGTGGCTCTCTCTCTACTGCAGAGTAACACAGTGGCTCTCTCTCTACTGCAGAGTGACACAGTGGCTCTCTCTCTACTGCAGAGTGACACAGTGACTCTCTCTCTACTGCAGAGTGACACAGTGACTCTCTCTACTGCAGAGTAACACAGTGACTCTCTCTCTACTGCAGAGTAACACAGTGACTCTCTCTACTGCAGAGTGACACAGTGGCTCTCTCTCTACTGCAGAGTGACACAGTGGCTCTCTCTCTACTGCAGAGTGACACAGTGGCTCTCTCTCTACTGCAGAGTGACACAGTGGCTCTCTCTACTGCAGAGTAACACAGTGGCTCTCTCTCTACTGCAGAGTAACACAGTGACTCTCTCTACTGCAGAGTGACACAGTGGCTCTCTCTGTACTGCAGAGTGACACAGTGGCTCTCTCTCTACTGCAGAGTGACACAGTGGCTCTGTCTCTACTGCAGAGTGACACAGTGGCTCTCTCTCTACTGCAGAGTAACACAGTGACTCTCTCTCTACTGCAGAGTGACACAGTGACTCTCTCTGTACTGCAGAGTGACACAGTGGCTCTCTCTCTACTGCAGAGTGACACAGTGACTCTCTCTCTACTGCAGAGTGACACAGTGACTCTCTCTACTGCAGAGTGACACAGTGACTCTCTCTACTGCAGAGTGACACAGTGGCTCTCTCTCTACTGCAGAGTAACACAGTGACTCTCTCTACTGCAGAGTGACACAGTGGCTCTCTCTGTACTGCAGAGTGACACAGTGGCTCTCTCTCTACTGCAGAGTGACACAGTGGCTCTCTCTACTGCAGAGTGACACAGTGGCTCTCTCTACTGCAGAGTGACACAGTGACTCTCTCTACTGCAGAGTAACACAGTGGCTCTCTCTCTACTGCAGAGTGACACAGTGGCTCTCTCTACTGCAGAGTGACACAGTGGCTCTCTCTCTACTGCAGAGTGACACAGTGACTCTCTCTCTACTGCAGATTGACACAGTGGCTCTCTCTCTACTGCAGAGTGACACAGTGACTCTCTCTACTGCAGAGTAACAGAGTGGCTCTCTCTACTGCAGAGTGACACAGTGGCTCTCTCTACTGCAGAATGACACAGTGACTCTCTCTACTGCAGAGTGACACAGTTGCTCTCTCTCTCTACTGCAGAGTGACACAGTGACTCTCTCTACTGCAGAGTAACACAGTGGCTCTCTCTCTACTGCAGAGTGATACAGTGGCTCTCTCTACTGCAGAGTAACACAGTGGCTCTCTCTACTGCAGAGTGACACAGTGGCTCTCTCTACTGCAGAGTGACACAGTGACTCTCACTACTGCAGAGTGACACAGTGACTCTCTCTACTGCAGAGTAACACAGTGACTCTCTCTACTGCAGAGTGACACAGTGACTCTCTCTACTGCAGAGTGACACAGTGGCTCTCTCTCTCTACTGCAGAGTGACACAGTGACTCTCTCTACTGCGGAGTAACACAGTGGCTCTCTCTCTACTGCAGAGTGACACAGTGGCTCTCTCTCTACTGCAGAGTGACACAGTGGCTCTCTCTCTACTGCAGAGTAACACAGTGGTTCTCTCTCTACTGCAGAGTGACACAGTGGCTCTCTCTACTGCAGAGTGACACAGTGGCTCTCTCTCTACTCCAGAGTGACACAGTGACTCTCTCTCTACTGCAGAGTAACACAGTGACTCTCTCTCTACTGCAGAGTAAAACAGTGACTCTCTCTACTGCAGAGTCACACAGTGACTCTCTCTCTACTGCAGAGTAACACAGTGGCTCTCTCTACTGCAGAGTGACACAGTGGCTCTCTCTACTGCAGAGTGACACAGTGGCTCTCTCTCTCTACTGCAGCGTGACACAATGGCTCTCTCTATTGCAGAGTAACACAGTGGCTCTCTCTACTGCAGAGTAACACAGTGGCTCTCTCTACTGCAGAGTAACACAGTGGCTCTCTCTACTGCAGAGTGACACAGTGACTCTCTCTCTACTGCAGAGTAACACAGTGACTCTCTCTCTACTACAGAGTGACACAGTGGCTCTCTCTACTGCAGAGTGACACAGTGGCTCTCTCTACTGCAGAGTGACACAGTGGCTCTCTCTACTGCAGAGTAACACAGTGGCTCTCTCTCTACGACAGAGTGACACAGTGACTCTCTCTCTACTCCAGAGTAACACAGTGGCTCTCTCTCTACTGCAGAGTGACACAGTGACTCTCTCTCTACTGCAGAGTGACACAGTAGCTCTCTCCCTGCTGCAGAGTAACACAGTGGCTCTCTGTACTGCAGAGTGACACAGTTACTCTCTCTCTACTGCAGAGTAACACAGTGGCTCTCTCTACTGCAGAGTAACACAGTGGCTCTCTCTCTACTGCAGAGTGACACAGTGGCTCTCTCTACTACAGAGTAACACAGTGGCTCTCTCTCTACTGCAGAGTAACACAGTGGCTCTCTCTCTACTGCAGAGTGACACAGTGGCTCTCTCTACTGCAGAGTGACACAGTGGCTCTCTCTACTGCAGAGTGACACAGTGACTCTCTCTACTGCAGAGTAACACAGTGGCTCTCTCTCTACTGCAGAGTGACACAGTGGCTCTCTCTCTACTGCAGAGTGACACAGTGACTCTCTCTCTACTGCAGATTGACACAGTGGCTCTCTCTCTACTGCATAGTGACACAGTGACTCTCTCTACTGCAGAGTAACAGAGTGGCTCTCTCTACTGCAGAGTGACACAGTGGCTCTCTCTACTGCAGAATGACACAGTGACTCTCTCTACTGCAGAGTGACACAGTTGCTCTCTCTCTCTACTGCAGAGTGACACAGTGACTCTCTCTACTGCAGAGTAACACAGTGGCTCTCTCTCTACTGCAGAGTGATACAGTGGCTCTCTCTACTGCAGAGTAACACAGTGGCTCTCTCTACTGCAGAGTGACACAGTGGCTCTCTCTACTGCAGAGTGACACAGTGACTCTCTCTACTGCAGAGTGACACAGTGACTCTCTCTACTGCAGAGTAACACAGTGACTCTCTCTACTGCAGAGTGACACAGTGACTCTCTCTACTGCAGAGTGACACAGTGGCTCTCTCTCTCTACTGCAGAGTGACACAGTGACTCTCTCTACTGCGGAGTAACACAGTGGCTCTCTCTCTACTGCAGAGTGACACAGTGGCTCTCTCTCTACTGCAGAGTGACACAGTGGCTCTCTCTCTACTGCAGAGTAACACAGTGGTTCTCTCTCTACTGCAGAGTGACACAGTGGCTCTCTCTACTGCAGAGTGACACAGTGACTCTCTCTACTGCAGAGTGACACAGTGACTCTCTCTACTGCAGAGTAACACAGTGACTCTCTCTACTGCAGAGTGACACAGTGACTCTCTCTACTGCAGAGTGACACAGTGGCTCTCTCTCTCTACTGCAGAGTGACACAGTGACTCTCTCTACTGCGGAGTAACACAGTGGCTCTCTCTCTACTGCAGAGTGACACAGTGGCTCTCTCTCTACTGCAGAGTGACACAGTGTCTCTCTCTCTACTGCAGAGTAACACAGTGGTTCTCTCTCTACTGCAGAGTGACACAGTGGCTCTCTCTACTGCAGAGTGACACAGTGGCTCTCTCTCTACTCCAGAGTGACACAGTGACTCTCTCTCTACGGCAGAGTAACTCAGTGGCTCTCTCTCTACTGCAGAGTAACACAATGACTCTCTCTCTACTGCAGAGTAAAACAGTGACTCTCTCTACTGCAGAGTCACACAGTGACTCTCTTTCTACTGCAGAGTAACACAGTGGCTCTCTCTACTGCAGAGTGACACAGTGGCTCTCTCTACTGCAGAGTGACACAGTGGCTCTCTCTCTCTACTGCAGCGTGACACAGTGGCTCTCTCTACTGCAGAGTAACACAGTGGCTCTCTCTACTGCAGAGTAACACAGTGGCTCTCTCTACTGCAGAGTAACACAGTGGCTCTCTCTACTGCAGAGTGACACAGTGACTCTCTCTCTACTGCAGAGTAACACAGTGACTCTCTCTCTACTGCAGAGTGACACAGTGACTCTCTCTACTGCAGAGTGACACAGTGACTCTCTCTACTGCAGAGTAACACAGTGACTCTCTCTCTACTGCAGAGTAACACAGTGACTCTCTGTACTGCAGAGTGACACAGTGGCTCTCTCTCTACTGCCGAGTGACACAGTGGCTCTCTCTCTACTGCAGAGTGACACAGTGGCTCTCTCTCTACTGCAGAGTGACACAGTGGCTCTCTCTACTGCAGAGTAACACAGTGGCTCTCTCTCTACTGCAGAGTAACACAGTGACTGTCTCTACTGCAGAGTGACACAGTGGCTCTCTCTACTGCAGAGTGACACAGTGTCTCTCTCTCTACTGCAGAGTGACACAGTGGCTCTGTCTCTACTGCAGAGTGACACAGTGGCTCTCTCTCTACTGCAGAGTGAAACAGTGACTCTCTCTCTACTGCAGAGTGACACAGTGGCTCTCTCTCTACTGCAGAGTGACACAGTGACTCTCTCCCTACTGCAGAGTGACACAGTGACTCTCTCTACTGCAGAGTGACACAGTGACTCTCTCTACTGCAGAGTGACACAGTGGCTCTCTCTCTACTGCAGAGTAACACAGTGACTCTCTCTACTGCAGAGTGACACAGTGACTCTCTCTACTGCAGAGTGACACAGTGGCTCTCTCTCTACTGCAGAGTGACACAGTGACTCTCTCTACTGCGGAGTAACACAGTGGCTCTCTCTCTACTGCAGAGTGACACAGTGGCTCTCTCTCTACTGCAGAGTGACACAGTGACTGTCTCTCTACTGCAGAGTGACACAGTAGCTCTCTCCCTGCTGCAGAGTAACACAGTGGCTCTCTGTACTGCAGAGTGACACAGTTACTCTCTCTCTACTGCAGAGTAACACAGTGGCTCTCTCTACTGCAGAGTAACACAGTGGCTCTCTCTCTACTGCAGAGTGACACAGTGGCTCTCTCTACTACAGAGTAACACAGTGGCTCTCTCTCTACTGCAGAGTAACACAGTGGCTCTCTCTCTACTGCAGAGTGACACAGTGGCTCTCTCTCTACTGCAGAGTGACACAGTGACTCTCTCTCTACTGCAGAGTGACACAGTGACTCTCTCTACTGCAGAGTAACACAGTGACTCTCTTTCTACTGCAGAGTAACACAGTGACTCTCTGTACTGCAGAGTGACACAGTGGCTCTCTCTCTACTGCAGAGTGACACAGTGGCTCTCTCTCTACTGCAGAGTGATACAGTGACTGTCTCTCTACTGCAGAGTGACACAGTAGCTCTCTCCCTGCTGCAGAGTAACACAGTGGCTCTCTGTACTGCAGAGGGACACAGTTACTCTCTCTCTACTGCAGAGTAACACAGTGGCTCTCTCTACTGCAGAGTAACACAGTGGCTCTCTCTCTACTGCAGAGTGACACAGTGGCTCTCTCTACTATGGAGTAACACAGTGGCTCTCTCTCTACTGCAGAGTAACACAGTGGCTCTCTCTCTACTGCAGAGTGACACAGTGGCTCTCTCTCTACTGCAGAGTGACACAGTAACTCTCTCTCTACTGCAGAGTGACACAGTGACTCTCTCTACTGCAGAGTAACACAGTTACTCTCTCTCTACTGCAGAGTAACACAGTGACTCTCTGTACTGCAGAGTGACACAGTGGCTCTCTCTCTACTGCAGAGTGACACAGTGGCTCTCTCTCTACTGCAGAGTGACACAGTGGCTCTCTCTACTGCAGAGTGACACAGTGGCTCTCTCTCTACTGCAGAGTAACACAGTGGCTCTCTCTCCTGCAGAGTGACACAGTGACTGTCTCTCTACTGCAGAGTGACACAGTAGCTCTCTCCCTGCTGGAGAGTAACACAGTGGCTCTCTGTAGTGCAGAGTGACACAGTGACTCTCTCTCTACTGCAGAGTAACACAGTGGCTCTCTCTACTGCAGAGTAACACAGTGGCTCTCTCTCTACTGCAGAGTGACACAGTGGCTCTCTCTACTACAGAGTAACACAGTGGCTCTCTCTCTACTGCAGAGTAACACAGTGGCTCTCTCTCTACTGCAGAGTGACACAGTGGCTCTCTCTCTACTGCAGAGTGACACAGTGACTCTCTCTCTACTGCAGAGTGACACAGTGACTCTCTCTACTGCAGAGTAACACAGTGACTCTCTCTCTACTGCAGAGTAACACAGTGACTCTCTCTACTGCAGAGTAACACAGTGGTTCTCTCTCTACTGCAGAGTGACACAGTGGCTCTCTCTACTGCAGAGTGACACAGTGGCTCTCTCTCTACTCCAGAGTGACACAGTGACTCTCTCTCTACTGCAGAGTAACTCAGTGGCTCTCTCTCTACTGCAGAGTAACACAATGACTCTCTCTCTACTGCAGAGTAAAACAGTGACTCTCTCTACTGCAGAGTCACACAGTGACTCTCTTTCTACTGCAGAGTAACACAGTGGCTCTCTCTACTGCAGAGTGACACAGTGGCTCTCTCTACTGCAGAGTGACACAGTGGCTCTCTCTCTCTACTGCAGCGTGACACAGTGGCTCTCTCTACTGCAGAGTAACACAGTGGCTCTCTCTACTGCAGAGTAACACAGTGGCTCTCTCTACTGCAGAGTAACACAGTGGCTCTCTCTACTGCAGAGTGACACAGTGACTCTCTCTCTACTGCAGAGTAACACAGTGACTCTCTCTCTACTGCAGAGTGACACAGTGACTCTCTCTACTGCAGAGTGACACAGTGACTCTCTCTACTGCAGAGTAACACAGTGACTCTCTCTCTACTGCAGAGTAACACAGTGACTCTCTGTACTGCAGAGTGACACAGTGGCTCTCTCTCTACTGCCGAGTGACACAGTGGCTCTCTCTCTACTGCAGAGTAACACAGTGGTTCTCTCTCTACTGCAGAGTGACACAGTGGCTCTCTCTACTGCAGAGTGACACAGTGGCTCTCTCTCTACTCCAGAGTGACACAGTGACTCTCTCTCTACTGCAGAGTAACACAGTGACTCTCTCTCTACTGCAGAGTAAAACAGTGACTCTCTCTACTGCAGAGTCACACAGTGACTCTCTCTCTACTGCAGAGTAACACAGTGGCTCTCTCTACTGCAGAGTGACACAGTGGCTCTCTCTACTGCAGAGTGACACAGTGGCTCTCTCTCTCTACTGCAGCGTGACACAATGGCTCTCTCTACTGCAGAGTGACACAGTGGCTCTCTCTACTGCAGAGTAACACAGTGGCTCTCTCTACTGCAGAGTAACACAGTGGCTCTCTCTACTGCAGAGTGACACAGTGACTCTCTCTCTACTGCAGAGTAACACAGTGACTCTCTCTCTACTACAGAGTGACACAGTGGCTCTCTCTACTGCAGAGTGACACAGTGGCTCTCTCTACTGCAGAGTGACACAGTGGCTCTCTCTCTCTACTGCAGAGTGACACAGTGACTCTCTCTCTACTGCAGAGTGACACAGTGGCTCTCTCTCTACTGCAGAGTAACACAGTGGCTCTCTCTACTGCAGAGTAACACAGTGGCTCTCTCTCTACGACAGAGTGACACAGTGACTCTCTCTCTACTCCAGAGTAACACAGTGGCTCTCTCTCTACTGCAGAGTGACACAGTGGCTCTCTCTCTACTGCAGAGTGACACAGTGGCTCTCTCTACTGCAGAGTGACACAGTGGCTCTCTCTCTACTGCAGAGTGACACAGTGGCTCTGTCTCTACTGCAGAGTGACACAGTGGCTCTCTCTCTACTGCAGAGTGACACAGTGACTCTCTCTCTACTGCAGAGTGACACAGTGACTCTCTCTCTACTGCAGAGTGACACAGTGGCTCTTTCTCTACTGCAGAGTGACACAGTGACTCTCTCTCTACTGCAGAGTGACACAGTGACTCTCTCTACTGCAGAGTGACACAGTGACTCTCTCTACTGCAGAGTGACACAGTGGCTCTCTCTCTACTGCAGAGTGACACAGTGCCTCTCTCTACTGCAGAGTGACACAGTGGCTCTCTCTACTGCAGAGTGACACAGTGACTCTCTCTACTGCAGAGTAACACAGTGGCTCTCTCTCTACTGCAGAGTGACACAGTGGCTCTCTCTACTGCAGAGTGACACAGTGGCTCTCTCTCTACTGCAGAGTGACACAGTGACTCTCTCTCTACTGCAGAGTGACACAGTGGCTCTCTCTCTACTGCAGAGTGACACAGTGACTCTCTCTACTGCAGAGTAACACAGTGGCTCTCTCTACTGCAGAGTGACACAGTGGCTCTCTCTACTGCAGAGTGACACAGTGGCTCTCTCTCTCTACTGCAGCGTGACACAATGGCTCTCTCTCTACTGCAGAGTGACACAGTGACTCTCTCTACTGCAGAGTGACACAGTGGCTCTCTCTACTGCAGAGTGACACAGTGACTCTCTCTACTGCAGAGTAACACAGTGGCTCTCTCTCTACTGCAGAGTGACACAGTGGCTCTCTCTACTGCAGAGTGACACAGTGGCTCTCTCTCTACTGCAGAGTGACACAGTGACTCTCTCTCTACTGCAGAGTGACACAGTGGCTCTCTCTCTACTGCAGAGTGACACAGTGACTCTCTCTACTGCAGAGTGACACAGTGGCTCTCTCTCTACTGCAGAGTGACACAGTGACTCTCTCTCTACTGCAGAGTGACACAGTGGCTCTCTCTCTACTGCAGAGTGACACAGTGACTCTCTCTACTGCAGAGTAACACAGTGGCTCTCTCTACTGCAGAGTGACACAGTGGCTCTCTCTACTGCAGAGTGACACAGTGGCTCTCTCTCTCTACTGCAGCGTGACACAATGGCTCTCTCTACTGCAGAGTGACACAGTGGCTCTCTCTACTGCAGAGTAACACAGTGGCTCTCTCTACTGCAGAGTAACACAGTGGCTCTCTCTACTGCAGAGTGACACAGTGACTCTCTCTCTACTGCAGAGTAACACAGTGACTCTCTCTCTACTACAGAGTGACACAGTGGCTCTCTCTACTGCAGAGTGACACAGTGGCTCTCTCTACTGCAGAGTGACACAGTGGCTCTCTCTCTCTACTGCAGAGTGACACAGTGACTCTCTCTCTACTGCAGAGTGACACAGTGGCTCTCTCTCTACTGCAGAGTAACACAGTGGCTCTCTCTACTGCAGAGTAACACAGTGGCTCTCTCTCTACGACAGAGTGACACAGTGACTCTCTCTCTACTCCAGAGTAACACAGTGGCTCTCTCTCTACTGCAGAGTGACACAGTGGCTCTCTCTCTACTGCAGAGTGACACAGTGGCTCTCTCTACTGCAGAGTGACACAGTGGCTCTCTCTCTACTGCAGAGTGACACAGTGGCTCTGTCTCTACTGCAGAGTGACACAGTGGCTCTCTCTCTACTGCAGAGTGACACAGTGACTCTCTCTCTACTGCAGAGTGACACAGTGACTCTCTCTCTACTGCAGAGTGACACAGTGGCTCTTTCTCTACTGCAGAGTGACACAGTGACTCTCTCTCTACTGCAGAGTGACACAGTGACTCTCTCTACTGCAGAGTGACACAGTGACTCTCTCTACTGCAGAGTGACACAGTGGCTCTCTCTCTACTGCAGAGTGACACAGTGACTCTCTCTCTACTGCAGAGTGACACAGTGACTCTCTCTACTGCAGAGTGACACAGTGACTCTCTCTACTGCAGAGTGACACAGTGACTCTCTCTACTGCAGAGTAACACAGTGACTCTCTCTCTACTGCAGAGTAACACAGTGACTCTCTGTACTGCAGAGTGACACAGTGGCTCTCTCTCTACTGCCGAGTGACACAGTGGCTCTCTCTCTACTGCAGAGTAACACAGTGGTTCTCTCTCTACTGCAGAGTG
This sequence comes from Tokudaia tokunoshimensis, assembly GCA_036184795.1. Taxonomy (NCBI): domain Eukaryota; kingdom Metazoa; phylum Chordata; class Mammalia; order Rodentia; family Muridae; genus Tokudaia; species Tokudaia tokunoshimensis. The sequence goes on along the minus strand of BTHU01000018.1, from coordinate 35,293,870 downwards.
ACACAGTGGCTCTCTCTACTGCAGAGTGACACAGTGGCTCTCTCTCTACTCCAGAGTGACACAGTGACTCTCTCTCTACTGCAGAGTAACACAGTGACTCTCTCTCTACTGCAGAGTAAAACAGTGACTCTCTCTACTGCAGAGTCACACAGTGACTCTCTCTCTACTGCAGAGTAACACAGTGGCTCTCTCTACTGCAGAGTGACACAGTGGCTCTCTCTACTGCAGAGTGACACAGTGGCTCTCTCTCTCTACTGCAGCGTGACACAATGGCTCTCTCTACTGCAGAGTGACACAGTGGCTCTCTCTACTGCAGAGTAACACAGTGGCTCTCTCTACTGCAGAGTAACACAGTGGCTCTCTCTACTGCAGAGTGACACAGTGACTCTCTCTCTACTGCAGAGTAACACAGTGACTCTCTCTCTACTACAGAGTGACACAGTGGCTCTCTCTACTGCAGAGTGACACAGTGGCTCTCTCTACTGCAGAGTGACACAGTGGCTCTCTCTCTCTACTGCAGAGTGACACAGTGACTCTCTCTCTACTGCAGAGTGACACAGTGGCTCTCTCTCTACTGCAGAGTAACACAGTGGCTCTCTCTACTGCAGAGTAACACAGTGGCTCTCTCTCTACGACAGAGTGACACAGTGACTCTCTCTCTACTCCAGAGTAACACAGTGGCTCTCTCTCTACTGCAGAGTGACACAGTGGCTCTCTCTCTACTGCAGAGTGACACAGTGGCTCTCTCTACTGCAGAGTAACACAGTGGCTCTCTCTCTACTGCAGAGTAACACAGTGACTCTCTCTACTGCAGAGTGACACAGTGGCTCTCTCTACTGCAGAGTGACACAGTGGCTCTCTCTCTACTGCAGAGTGACACAGTGGCTCTGTCTCTACTGCAGAGTGACACAGTGGCTCTCTCTCTACTGCAGAGTGACACAGTGACTCTCTCTCTACTGCAGAGTGACACAGTGACTCTCTCTCTACTGCAGAGTGACACAGTGGCTCTTTCTCTACTGCAGAGTGACACAGTGACTCTCTCTCTACTGCAGAGTGACACAGTGACTCTCTCTACTGCAGAGTGACACAGTGACTCTCTCTACTGCAGAGTGACACAGTGGCTCTCTCTCTACTGCAGAGTGACACAGTGCCTCTCTCTACTGCAGAGTGACACAGTGGCTCTCTCTACTGCAGAGTGACACAGTGACTCTCTCTACTGCAGAGTAACACAGTGGCTCTCTCTCTACTGCAGAGTGACACAGTGGCTCTCTCTACTGCAGAGTGACACAGTGGCTCTCTCTCTACTGCAGAGTGACACAGTGACTCTCTCTCTACTGCAGAGTGACACAGTGGCTCTCTCTCTACTGCAGAGTGACACAGTGACTCTCTCTACTGCAGAGTAACACAGTGGCTCTCTCTACTGCAGAGTGACACAGTGGCTCTCTCTACTGCAGAGTGACACAGTGACTCTCTCTACTGCAGTGTGACACAGTGGCTCTCTCTCTCTACTGCAGAGTGACACAGTTACTCTCTCTACTGCAGAGTAACACAGTGGCTCTCTCTCTACTGCAGAGTGATACAGTGGCTCTCTCTACTGCAGAGTAACACAGTGGGTCTCTCTACTGCAGAGTGACACAGTGGCTCTCTCTACTGCAGAGTGACACAGTGACTCTCTCTACTGCAGAGTGACACAGTGACTCTCTCTCTACTGCAGAGTGACACAGTGGCTCTCTCTCTACTGCAGAGTGAAACAGTGACTCTCTCTCTACTGCAGAGTGACACAGTGGCTCTCTCTCTACTGCAGAGTGACACAGTGACTCTCTCCCTACTGCAGAGTGACACAGTGACTCTCTCTACTGCAGAGTGACACAGTGACTCTCTCTACTGCAGAGTGACACAGTGGCTCTCTCTCTACTGCAGAGTGACACAGTGACTCTCTCTACTGCAGAGTGACACAGTGACTCTCTCTACTGCAGAGTGACACAGTGGCTCTCTCTCTACTGCAGAGTGACACAGTGAATCTCTCTACTGCGGAGTAACACAGTGGCTCTCTCTCTACTGCAGAGTGACACAGTGGCTCTCTCTCTACTGCAGAGTGACACAGTGGCTCTCTCTCTACTGCAGAGTAACACAGTGGCTCTCTCTCTACTGCAGAGTGACACAGTGGCTCTCTCTACTGCAGAGTGACACAGTGGCTCTCTCTCTACTGCAGAGTGACACAGTGACTCTCTCTACTGCAGAGTGACACAGTGGCTCTCTCTACTGCAGAGTGACACAGTGACTCTCTCTCTACTGCAGAGTGACACAGTGACTCTCTCTACTGCAGAGTGACACAGTGGCTCTCTCTCTACTGCAGAGTGACACAGTGACTCTCTCTACTGCGGAGTAACACAGTGGCTCTCTCTCTACTGCAGAGTGACACAGTGGCTCTCTCTCTACTGCAGAGTGGCACAGTGGCTCTCTCTCTACTGCAGAGTAACACAGTGGCTCTCTGTCTACTGCAGAGTGACACAGTGGCTCTCTCTACTGCAGAGTGACACAGTGGCTCTCTCTCTACTGCAGAGTGACACAGTGACTCTCTCTACTGCAGAGTGACACAGTGACTCTCTCTACTGCAGAGTGACACAGTGACTCTCTCTACTGCAGAGTGACACAGTGGCTCTCTCTCTACTGCAGAGTAACACAGTGACTCTCTCTACTGCAGAGTGACACAGTGACTCTCTCTACTGCAGAGTGACACAGTGGCTCTCTCTCTACTGCAGAGTGACACAGTGACTCTCTCTACTGCGGAGTAACACAGTGGCTCTCTCTCTACTGCAGAGTGACACAGTGGCTCTCTCTCTACTGCAGAGTGACACAGTGGCTCTCTCTCTACTGCAGAGTGACACAGTGGCTCTCTCTCTACTGCAGAGTGACACAGTGGCTCTCTCTACTGCAGAGTGTCACAGTGGCTCTCTCTCTACTGCAGAGTGACACAGTGACTCTCTCTACTGCAGAGTGACACAGTGGCTCTCTCTACTGCAGAGTGACACAGTGACTCTCTCTCTACTGCAGAGTGACACAGTGACTCTCTCTACTGCAGAGTGACACAGTGGCTCTCTCTCTACTGCGGAGTAACACAGTGACTCTCTCTACTGCGGAGTGACACAGTGGCTCTCTCTCTACTGCAGAGTGACACAGTGGCTCTCTCTCTACTGCAGAGTGACACAGTGGCTCTCTCTCTACTGCAGAGTGACACAGTGGCTCTCTCTCTACTGCAGAGTGACACAGTGGCTCTCTCTACTGCAGAGTGACACAGTGGCTCTCTCTCTACTGCAGAGTGACACAGTGACTCTCTCTACTGCAGAGTGACACAGTGGCTCTCTCTACTGCAGAGTGACACAGTGACTCTCTCTACTGCAGAGTGACACAGTGACTCTCTCTCTACTGCAGAGTAACACAGTGGCTCTCTCTCTACTGCAGAGTGACACAGTGGCTCTCTCTACTCCAGAGTGACACAGTGACTCTCTCTCTACTGCAGAGTAACACAGTGGCTCTCTCTCTACTGCAGAGTAACACAGTGACTCTCTCTACTGCAGAGTCACACAGTGACTCTCTCTCTACTGCAGAGTCACACAGTGGCTCTCTCTACTGCAGAGTGACACAGTGGCTCTCTCTACTGCAGAGTGACACAGTGGCTCTCTCTCTCTACTGCAGAGTGACACAGTGGCTCTCTCTACTGCAGAGTAACACAGTGGCTCTCTCTACTGCAGAGTAACACAGTGGCTCTCTCTACTGCAGAGTAACACAGTGGCTCTCTCTACTGCAGAGTGACACAGTGACTCTCTCTCTACTGCAGAGTAACACAGTGACTCTCTCTACTGCAGAGTAACACAGTGACTCTCTCTCTACTGCAGAGTGACACAGTGGCTCTCTCTACTGCAGAGTGACTCAGTGGCTCTCTCTACTGCAGAGTGACACAGTGGCTCTCTCTCTCTACTGCAGAGTGACACAGTGGCTCTCTCTACTTCAGAGTGACACAGTGACTCTCTCTACTGCAGAGTGACACAGTGACTCTCTCTACTGCAGAGTGACACAGTGGCTCTCTCTCTACTGCAGAGTGACACAGTGACTCTCTCTCTACTGCAGAGTAACACAGTGACTCTCTCTACTGCAGAGTAACACAGTGACTCTCTCTCTACTGCAGAGTAACACAGTGGCTCTCTCTCTACTGCAGAGTAACACAGTGACTCTCTCTCTACTGCAGAGTGACACAGTGCCTCTCTCCCTACTGCAGAGTGACACAGTGACTCTCTCTCTACTGCAGAGTAACACAGTGGCTCTCTCTCTACTCCAGAGTAACACAGTGGCTCTCTTTCTCTTTCTCTACTCCAGAGTGATACAGTGGCTCTCTCTACTGCAGAGCAACACAGTGGCTCTCTCTCTACTGCAGAGTAACACAGTGGCTCTCTTTCTCTACTCCAGAGTGATACAGTGGCTCTCTCTCTACTGCAGAGTGACACAGTGGCTCTCTGCTGGTCTCCATGCCGCCACCCTTACTTCTTTCCATCCTATGCATCCTTTTCTCTAAGATGCTCTGCATTGTCCACTGGATAAAACTCAAGGCTTAACATTCATTCATCCACACCCCTTGAGACTGATCTGTCTCTTCTTAAGAGCTTTTCTCCAGCCCTTTCTGCCAATGCCCTGGTTTCCAGGTGCTGCATCACCACCACCACCACCAACAACAACACGAACTCTGAATATATAGCTATGGCTGGCCTGGAACTCATTGTGTAGATCAGGCTGGCCTGGAACTCATTGTGTAGATCAGGCTGGCCTCAAATCCACAGGAGATCTTTGCTTGCTTCTGCCTCCCAAACACCTGGATTAAAGGTATGTACCACCACTCTCGGATAAAGATTATTTTTTAAGTAATAAATCTGCTTTTGATTAATTCTGATAAATTTATTAAAGGAGGATCAGTAATCAGTTCCTTTAGTACCAGAAAAAAAAAACCAGTATCAGGAAAAAAAACAGTATCAAAAAACCAAAACCAAACAAACAAAAAACCCCAAGGGCTTATGTGTGGCTGGCAATAAAATCAGTCTTTTATATCCCATGTCTTTCCTTTAGCTCTGACTTTGTTGATGCTGTTGCTAAAGACATTTTCCTTGGAAGTGTCTTTTAACTGATTCCAGGGACCACGCTTGACCTTGCTTTGGGGTCCAGCATCCCTGTCTGCTCTGTTTATCCGTTCTGTTGCCCCTGTCACTTGTTGATGTGGCTGTAGGTGGACGAGATCTCATCCTCTGAGGACTGGGTATCCAGCAGCTTCACGTCTTCAGCAGTTTGTCACACTCACCTGCGAGGTGCCATCAGCCTCACTCAGATTCTTGAGTGCCCCAGAGGAAAGGAGTCGGAAACAATAACATTTGTAACGAGTGATTGACAGCGTTTCTAATGTGCCTAACATTTCTGTCCTTGCATGTTTAGTTCAGGATTCCCTCTTTTCTGCCCTTTAATTGGTACGCACCCATCAAAATCCTCTTTACCTTACGATGCTTACAAGTCATCACTGTATCTCTCCTCTAGCGAGTTAGATGTTTCTTTGTGCCACTGTTGTTACTCCATTACAGTATTGCCCTGTCCTGCACCAGTGTTACCAGTCGGATGGCTGGGGTCTTTTTACTCTACCCAGATAGAAACTATAAGCAGCGAAGACAGAACAGTTTTTCAAGGGCTGGCCTTTGCCGCCTGGGTTTCTCAGCAGATTTGAGCAACAGCTGAGAAACAGCTGCAGACCAGGAAGTGGCGCCATCTAGTGTTAGTTCTCCTATAGGCCTTGGGACGCCTCACCCTTTGTTCTACGGCTCTTACATAGCCAAGGGTCCCAGAGTACCCATCAATAAGTACCCATCCACAAATATTCTACTTGGGTGTGGGACGTGAACGTCTGGACTCCTTAGCCCGCAACAGGTGTCCAGTGGTAACAATTCTCAGGATCCAGGATCTGAGATCCTTGCCCTAAAATCCTGACAGCTCTCTAGAACTCTCCAGCCACCGGGGCCTGCACAGCTTTACTGTATCCGTCCAGTCTCTGCTCACCCTCTCTACCTCCCACCCATAGTGTTCTGCCCCTGCTGTGCTCCGGAACCCTTCAGCTGATCCTTCTCTAGCTGCCAAGCAGCCAGCCACCTTGCTGTGCTGCTCAGCTGCCTGGGCATCTCTGCGGCTTCTTGCTTCGTGTTAATTTCCTCCTGTCGGCTACATTACTCAAGCGGGCGAGGGATGGGTGGATGGCTCAGTAGGTACAGGTGCTTATCACCAGGCCTAATAAGCCAAGCTTAGTCCCTGCAGCCCACATAATCAAAAGAGAGCAGACACTGTTGGGTTTTTCTATGACTGGCCTGTGCTCACATGTGCACAGACAAACACACACAGACACACACACACACACACAATCTAAAAAAAATATAAATAAATGAATAAAAGTTAGAAGCAGGCAAGAGGACTTTTATTGGGCTTATGCCCATTGCAAGAACAGGACACCATCACAGCAGAGTGTTTCCTAGGCAACTCACCAAATAAATCAAATAGCCTGCTCATGTAGCCAGAGGAGGGATATGCAATGCCTACACAGTATTGTGCTTTTAGACCCAGTCAAATGAGTCTTTGCTAGGTCACTTGGGGGAGTACTATTCCTCTGGCTTCAATGGAAGTGGTTTGAGGGTCACTGAGAGTTCACTAAGGCTTGGGATAGCAAAAAGTGCAGGAAAAAAACCCTAGAAATGGTACTGGATGAGGCCCCTTGCTGAGGTGGTTGTGTAGATGCTGGCACAGACATGGATGTGACAGCCAATCAGGGCAGCGAGAGGGAATGCAGTAGCTTCTAACTAGGGAGTCAAACCACCTCCTTAGACATCTTTATCTACAGGAAGGTGAACACGAGGAGTGTTCACTGTCAGAGTTTACACAAACACCGTGGTCTTAAACATTTTAAATTGTGTATCTTTGTGAGTATATGCCATGTGTGCGCAGGTGCCTGCAGAGGTCAGAAAAGGGTGTCAGATCTCCAAGTTGCAGTTCTGGGAGGTTGTAAGCAGTGTGGTGAGGGTTCTGGGAACCAAACTCAGGTCCTTTGAAAGAGTAGCAAGTGCTCTTACCAGCTGAGCCATCAAACTAACTGTGCTTTAATGGTTAACACCTGCCCAGTGCCCTCGGGATCAAGGGCACACTCACCTGTTTACAAACAAGCCTCATTAAGAAACTGTGTCCTGTTCATCTTTGTATGAATAGCATGTAGTTTGAGCTTAATATTCGAGTTTGGATGTTTTTAGCCTATGTTTCAACGCCTAAGGAGCATCCCCAGAGAAGAGAGTAGTAGTGGTTTGTTACTGGCTTAAAGGTCGCAGCTGAGGTTCTGACTGAGAACTATTAACCTGGGGAAGATAAACTATGAAAAATGCCTAGGTGGAATGTCTTGTTGTAGTGGTCCCAGGAGGAAAGGAGTCTCTGCTCAGAGAAGACCATCTAGACGGGCGACAGGGGGTCAGGTCTGTGGCTGACCTGTTATGCATTCAGGGGAACACTGAATGAATATCAAGATTTTAAATGTTTGGTATGGTAGGTTCTTGGATGTTTCTGATCCCTAAAAAGGAATGTCTGAAAACAATAAACACAGTCACTCGTTTATTCTTAACTTTTGTTTAGTTGTTTTTATTTTTTCAAGACAGTGGCTATGTAGCCCAGGCTGACCTGAAACTTGGTATGTAGACAGGACTGGTCTCTATGGGAATCCTCTGCCTCCTGACTGCAGAAACTATGGAAGTGTGACTCACAACTTTTTTTTTGTCTATTCACAAAATTTATATATTTGTTCACTGTAGAAACAAGGGTAAACAAACTTTTTCAAAAAATCATTAACCAGGTGTGGTGGCACACACCAGAACTTGGAAGGTGAAATGAGGAGGATCAAGTCCAGCCTGGACTTAATGTGACACGATTTTAAACACAAACCAAACCAAACGTGTGTGTGTGTGTGTGTGTGTGAGAGAGAGAGAGAGAGAGAGAGAGAGAGAGAGAGAGAGAGAGAGAGAGAGAGAGAGAAGAGAGAGAGAGAGAATGAGAGAGAATCTTGCTGAGTTTACTAGGGGCACACCTGTAATTAGCACTTGGAAGATGAAGACGGGAGGATCAAGAGTTCCAGGCCAGCCTTGGCTACCGAACAAGTTCAAGTTCGAGGCCAGCCTGGACTCCCTGAGACCACTGCCTCTCTCTTACCCCCAAATCAAATAGTAAGGAAGTCAACGATACCTCTCCGTTCTTAAGCTGTAAATATTTACACCTTTACTATCCAAAGATGTTGATAGAATGATTTGATTCTGAACATCGGGCGAAACACTTCCATTTTTGATACCTGGTGCGACAGGTTTTCTAACCGATGCGTCTCCCAGCCTGGGCAGTGATGTAGGGACAGGCAGAGCGCTGGGACAGGGCGGGGCTGCGAAGGGATGAGGGCGGGAGGCAGAGCAGGCGGCTCGCACGGAAGGTGGGGAGGGCGGCGCCCGAGGGCGGGGGAGGTGGCAGGGGCGGGCTCTGCCGAGGCTCCCGGCCCAGGTGCGCCCGCCCGCAGCCGCTCCGCCCTCCTCCCAGCGGCGCCGCCCGCTCGCCCGCACGTCCGGGTGCCGACCGTTAGTGCCGCCCGCAGCAGACGGCGCGGCTGCTCTGGCCCCGAATCGGGAGGTTCCCCCACGTCCAAGGAGAGAGGCGGGAGAGTGCGGCTGCCACGGGGAGGAGAGATTCCGAGCGACTCGACCTTCCCTGCACGCCGCCGCTGCCCCTCCAGTAGCCGTCGGGGCGCTGCTGGGGCTCCGTTAATTGTAGAGGTTTTTCTCTTAAGTGGTGGTACCTCGGCGTGAACTTTAAAGGCAAAGATGACAGACTTTGTTATTTGGAAGTCTACCTTACTTTGACATGTCTTAAGAACTCAAGGTTCACTGGTGGTAAGATATTCCACTTTAATGAGGGCATCCGGTTTAACCAAGCAGGTCTCTGACTTATATTGGGCGTAAGTCTTTTTTTTCCTCCATAAGTCTTTGTAGATAGGATGTCTGAGCGATTTATCAGGACCTTTTTTTTTAAACCATCGAAAGGTTTGATTCATCAGATTCATCAGCCCGTGGTTGTGTGAATACTTTTCAAAGTTTGAGGCGGACATTTTGGTGTATAGGCAAGATGAGGATGACGGCAGCGACAGAGCCTGTGTTTTTTCCCAGGAGGGAGCTTGTGTCTGGGCTCCCACTTTGTTCCCAACGGCTTTTAGCTTCCATTTCCCATACCCTGTGCTGGTGAGGCACCTAGTGGTGAGGTGGTAGAACAGGTCACTTCTAGAAGGCCCCTGGCCACATGGAATACAATACACACATGGAATACAATACAATACAAATACAGTAAAAGCACACGCTCCACCTTTCACAAATTGATTGAATTAGTATTTTTTTTTCAGAAGAAAGTGATTTATGAGAGGAAACATTGTAACTTACTATTTGGAGCAACTTGTAGAAAACGAAGATTAATCATCTTGTCTTCCCAGGCATGTGCAGAAGTTAGCAATAATCACAGGGGATCCAGAAGTCAGAATTGCCCAAAAGCTGAAGAGGTTTAAAAATCACTTTGCTGTTATAGCAGTGAGCCTCTGATCTTGTGTTTATCATAGCAGATTCTTTTGTAATATTTAAATGACTATTTAACTTACATACCATAGGTGACCAAATCCATGTGGTCTATAAAGAGAAATGACTCCCACAGTGAGCTATGGCATGTTTGTGTGTGTGTCACACACCCACAAATAAATGTTAAAAAGAAAAAACATAGTGTTTTTTCTGATTTACTTTTAATTATGTATTTCTGTGTATGTGCTTGAGTACAGTGCCCATAGAGACATACATAGAGACGCTACTGAACATGCAGATGTCCATGAAAGAGGACAAGTGGAGCCTGGAGTTGCTGGGATTGGAGTGAGCTGGGATCAGAGCCCAGGTACCTGGTGAGAACAGTGCAAAAGCTCTTAACCTCTGAGCCACAGCCGGACCTCACATAGTGAGTTTTGAAAGGAAATAACCTGAACACAGAGACATCAGAATGTTACAACCGAATGCACACTTGCTAGTTAAAATCATACAGTAACAAAATAATCTGAAAATAAGGCTGTTATGTTTTTGTTAAGAATAGTTCAAGAAGATAGTTGTGCATGTTGCTTGCCTATGGTTGTCAAGTAATCAGAATAGAATATGGTTTATAGCCAGGCAGTGTTTTAAGTAGGAAATATAGGGCAGTTTATTATGAAGATTTGTTTTTAAGTAACTCGAAAGAATCATATAATTTCCTATTATCTATATTTAACACAAATTATATATTTTTGTTGTAAGCTGCTTGACTGCAAGGAAGAATAAACTTTGTAAAAACAGAGAGCTTGAAGATGTCCCAAAGATGCTCAGCCAGCCACAGAGCAGGAAGCAACAGGGACGCCTCTGCTGTCACTGTCGAGTGTCCCAGCCTCATAGACTTTTGTTCTGCATCCTCCTTTAAGCCCAAGGGCCACCACGAGCTCTCCGAGTCTTACAGCTTTAATAAGAAAGAAAAAGAGCCAACACTAACCTGTGAGCATCCTGAAACTCCAAGTCTAGGTCCTCCCAATCCTGCAGTATCTCCCAATCAAAGAAAGAAATCTGTGTTCCTAAGGAAGGAAAAGGATAAAAGCCCAGAACTGTGTGAGACTCCTAAACTCAGAAGGAAAAAATGCACATTGCGCAGGCGGCTAGACTTATCTTTCACTCTTCTGAAGGGGGATTCTGATTCACAAAGCAGTTCTCTGGAAAGTAATATAAACCAAGGTCTTAGCCTAGAAAAACATTTGCCAAGTAGCACTTCAGGTTTCCCAAAGGAAGACAACTTTAGCCTGTTAGTTACCAGCACCATAAAAATAGAAGATGCAGTTTCCAGCAGTCAGAACTCAAGGTTACATTTCTCTCAGCACAAGACGTCCACCATTGATGAGTCCAAAGACAACTGTGGCTTGTGTGAAGTGGAATGTCTGTCTCCAATTGAAGGCGATGATTTTAAAGATTCTATCACACATTTTAGTGACAGCAGTTTAAGTGTTAGTGATGAGAATACATGTCCTGAACTTCTGGGCTCCTCTGGTAGCCAAACAATGTATGGAGCAGATGTGACCACATCTGCAACTCCAGTAAGTAGTCTCATAGCAAAGATCAAATTTAATGGAAGCCAAACCCTTGATTCTTCAGCAAAAGTGAGAGACAGCCTTTCAACACCTGAGGACAGTGGCTTTTGCTCACTTAGCTGGGACAAATCAGAAGATTTCCTCTCTGACCAAGAGGGTTCTTTTCAAGAACTGCTTCAAAAACAAAGGGGAACTTCCAAAGTTGGGGACCTGGTAAAAAAGCCAAAGCACCTTGGGAGGTTGAGAAGACTGTCCACTCTGCAGGAGCAAGGCTCCCAGTCAGAGACAGAAGATGAAATGCAGACGGTCCATCCCAACTCTGAAACAGGAGTGGGCACTGCTTCCAGTGTCTCGGAGAGTCCGCAAAGCTCTGAGGAGAAGGGTGTGGATCTGGCTCTAAGCTTTAAGGACTTATCCACTACTCCAGCTCTGCAGCTGGTACGTGAGCTCTTTATGAAATGCAAAAGGAGACGATTCCAGAGGGAAGATGGCCAGGGACTCTCCGAGGAGAGGGACGAGGCGAAAATTGCCAGACTGCAGTGTGTTCTCGCAGGACTGATTGGCAAGAAGATGGGCATAGAACAGCTGGATATCCTGACCGAATTACAGCACAGAAACTTGAAGCATATCCTAGCTGTGATTTTAGAGTCCTTGACTTTAGAGAGTTTATACAGGTAAGAACTAAAAGTGGCTCATGAAAGAAAACTTTTATCATTTTTTAAATTGATGTTTCTGTCTTCGGTTGTCTTACACTATATCAGAGGAAGTTTAAATGTTCTCCCTAGTAGGACTGTGATCCCTGATGGGATAGGCTAGGCCTGTGTTCTCTGATAGGACAGCCTGTAATTCCTGTTGGGACAGCCTGTAATCCCTGATAGGACAGCCTGTAATCTCTGATGGGACAACCTGTAATCCCTGCTGGGACAGCCTGTAATCCCTGATAACATAGCCTGTAATCTCAGGTACTTGAGAAGCTGAGGGAGAAGGATTGCTCAGATTCAAGGTCAGGAGAAACAAAATCAAAATGCTAAGTTTTATTTCACAATTGCTTGTTGTTGTTGATGGTGGTGGTTTTGTGTGTGTGCATGTGTTTGTGTGTCCTTGTTAATCACTCTCCACCTTACTTTCTGAGACAAGACCAGGAATTCTCCCACCTCCACTTCCCCACACTGGGATTACAAGTGGTTAAAAGTGCTGAGCTTTTTATGTGGATAATGAATCAAAACTCAGCTCTTCCTGCTTACACAACAAGCACTTTACCAGTCCCCACATTTGTATGTGGGGAGTGGGCAGACAGACATACAGGTAGACACAGGCTCTTACCTATCCCAGGCTAGCCTTGTACTCACTATATGGTTGAGGATGACCTTGAACCGATTTTCCATCTTTCAGGTTCTAGAATTTCAAGGTGTGTGCTACCATGCCCAATTTATTCCACCGATTTTAAGTGTTTGATTTAAAATGTCCACATCCCATTGCCAGATGCAAATTGTTTTAAGGTCATGATACTTGATCAGAAATAAGAGCAACAATTATGGTAACTGAGAAACTATCACAAATAATGGATATTATTATTTAGTCCAAATTCTAGAATCTCAGAAATATAGCTTTCATTTAAGAATTGGTCTTCAGGGGCTATGCATATATGCCTTGTTTCATCTTGGTTGTTATAGCAGAGAAAGGTAGTTGTTTTCAGGGATTAGAAACCAAAGAACTTGTGTCCACAGATCTGCATAGATTCCATGCTGCTGCATGGTCACAGAGAGAAGCAGAGGCTTGGGAATGGAGATTACAGATCTGGATAGCAGAGACTACATCAATCAGACTGCATGCAGGCATGTGGGGAGGGCTTCAGGGTTATCACAAGGCAGGACCCTGAAATTGTTGTGCCTGGGACAACAGAAGCCACATGGGACAGGTGGTTGCTAGAGGAGGCCATGTAGGAGTCAGTGACCCTCTTTTAAAGCTACTTTAACTATAGCATGTGTGTGCATGCATGTTGTGGCACATGTGGAGGTCAGAGGACAACTTGCACACATAAGGTCTCTCCTACCAGGACTTGAGTCAGCAGGTTAGGTGGCAAGTTTCTTATCTTGATGAGCCACCTTGCTACCTCGTGACTCTCTTTCTTGATGGGGAAGATGTCAAGGGTGGATTATATCCTTGCTGTTTTTATGACCACTGCTCCCAAAGCTTGTCTTTACCCCACATATTCTAGGCTATTGTAGAACATTGTAGCATTTGCAGATGGAAGTCTTCTGAGGTATCTGTGTCTCTGTGTAATTTGTATACTGAGAAACATCCCTAGATAAATTAAGTCACCTCCCAGCAGCCCAGGACCAGATGGAAGTCTACCCCACTGGGCTCTCTGACCTTTTATCCAATATCTTCCTAAAAACTCTTAAGGTTCTGCCACTTTTCAGAGTATACTTTGTAAAGCACATATTGCTATAACACCAGTGAATAAAATGTGCGCGTGTGTGGGCAACCGTGTTTGCTGTTCAAAGATGTTCAAATACTAAGTTGTCAGAAAAAAAACAAACAAACCATGGCTGAATATAGGATGTTGTTTTATGAGTTGGGGTGGAGCTGACCTTGGCTTCTATGTGGGTTCTTTTCCCACCCCTTTCCCCTATCACTAGGAGAAAAAGAAGGATAGAAGTGGAGAAAGTGGAGGGGGAGAGAGAGAGAGAGAGAGAGAGAGAGAGAGAGAGAGAGAGAGAGAGATCCTTGAATCTTTCTTGTTTGTTTCTGCTTGGAGCATGACTACTAACACACTACAACCAACCCCTCTGAATGACGACCAACCATCGATCCCACCTATCATGGCTCTAGCATTTATACACCCTCTGAAAATTTTCCAGAATTCCAAACATCACACAACTGAAGAAACTCAGAAACTATCTGCAGCTGGGAAAATCACACCTCTGCTAGAGCACGAGGCAAATCATAGTCAGCTGCTATGGACAGCCTGAAGCAGCCCCACATCCCACATCTGGGATTGAAACAAAAAAATCATATTCTCACAATATTTCTGTGTTTTCAAACAAACCAAAATTCAAAAATTCTCACTAAATCGGAGTATTTCAGTACCAGAGAGTCAGAATGTTGGCGGACAGTTTGGGGTGGTTGCTTATGTGAGCCATTGGTACTGGTGTGTTTCAATGGTTTCTACCAGACTTATGGAGGGGGTGTGTGTGTGTGTGTGTGTGTACACATGCTGCAATGTGTGGAGGTCAGACGATGACTTTGTGAAGTCAGTTCTCTACTTCCACCTCTAAATGTGATCCAGCTCAGGTGTTGAGGCTGGCATGGCACTTGAGTTATCCACTGAGCGGCCTCTCTGGTTCTGCCTTCCCTTTTAATGGGTGACTTCTGCCCACCTCTTGTGTGATGTAAAGGACATAGACTGACTTTGAGAGTTGAGAGCACTTGCACTGGCCATGGTGACATAAAACAGTGAGTGCCTTCTTTGTTTGATCCTGTGATTTAGTGGTTTGCTAAGTTAAAACAACAAAGACCAGATTATCAGTTTAGTTTCATTAAATAGTTGAAGCTGTTGAGAAATTGAGAGTCTTGGGCTGAAAATGTTCTCTAGCTGCTTCTCTGGGCTTTGTGAATAAAATAGGGATACTATTGTCAGTAGGATTTTCCTTAGGATTGGAATTAGAACCCCATTTCAGTAAATAGGGTGCTATGCACAACCATGTCTATGATTTGGCACTCAGTATTTCCAGTGAAGGGTATTCCTAGGTTTATTTGGCTAAAAGTGACAGAGATTTGCTAGATAGACAAATGGGAGAAATTAATTACACTAAAGATGGTAATTATTTGCTGCATGCTGTGTTCCAGATTTATAACCAGACATCACATGGACCAGTGCCTCATGTTTGCTTTATTATTATTTGCTGTTGCTGTAATTTTTTTCGACAGGATCTCAGTGTAGCCCAGATGGGACTCGACGTCATGGTAGCCCTCTACCCCATCTTCCCAAGTGCTTGGGTTATAAACACTACCCATGGCTCATGGTAGCCTTAAGTGAGCACTTACAGGGTTTTCCACGTGGTTCAGCAGGTCCAAGCACTTGCCACTAATCCTGCCAAGCTCAATCCCTGGGTCCTATGTGATGGAGAGAAGAAACAAATTTCACAAGTTGTCCCCTGACCTCCACCTGAGACCGTAGTGGGCATGTGCCCTCCCCTCGTCTCAACACCCACCAGAGAAATGTTTTTTAATTAAGTGAACTCATATGAAATAGTGACCTAACAAGATAATGCTTAGTATTTTAATAGGAATCTTTCATATGGTAAGTTAGTATGAGACAATAAGCTGATCAAATTATACTATTATGTAATTTAAAGCTTAAGTTTACTGTCCAAATCTTTAAGATTATTTGTAATATTGGTTCCTTATAAGAAAATTTTAACCTTTTGGAGAGCATACAATAACAGACTGACCTGTTTGTTGTAGTGCTTGGAATGTCAGCAGAAACTGGCGTGAAATTGTGGCTCAGGATAAAAAGGCAAACAGGAGGAGGAAACTTTATATCATACAGCTGAAAGCAGAAGCTCAGGTAATGTGGACAGTGCTTCTTAGAGTGGGTTTGTATCTAGTGACTCCGTGTCACTGCACCACGGGCTGGCTTTGTCTTTTAATAGTTTCTATTTAGCAAGCATTCCTTTGTAAGTGCTGCTACTTTTTCTAAGCTATCCCCACATAATCCGTAGAGTTTAGCATACGATCAAGCTGTTTGCATGGTGGCTTGTTGACACATTTGAATACCGATGACTTGCTAGAGCCCCTTCATAATTAGATACCCTGGTAGCATTTTAAAAATCCAGTCTTGTAAGTGCATATTTCTCAGATTACAAGGATAGACATTTCTGTCATGACCCCTGCTGCGTGGATCCTGTGCTGGGGTGACGGAGCTGGACAGGTGACGACAACACAGGTGTGCTAAGAGACTTGACTTCTACTTGACCCTACTGAGCCTGGGATTCGGTCAGCTAGGCAGGGAAAGTGTCTGCTGAGGCCTGCAGGGGGCGCTCTGGGAAGAGTGAGGAGCGTCAGAACTTGTCCTTTGACCTGATGAGGGAGTCTTACAGAAACTTACAAGTTTTTCACAGACATGCAGCTTTGTATGAACTGGACAGTGGCAGCAGCCATATTTGGTGATACGAGTCAACCTTAGACCTTTCATGGGCGTCAACGCAGCTGAGCATTCATTGCATTACTTTTTTTTCTAGTAAAAAATATACTATAAGTACATTCCTATTTTTTTAAAAAATTGTGTGTGTGTGTCTCCGTACTGCATGTGTGAACATGAGAGGACAGCTTCTGGCAGTCTGATTTCTTTTTTCACCATGTGGGCTCTGGTGACTGAACTTAGATCTTCAGGCTTGGTGACAAGCACCTTTACCTACCGAGCCCTCTCACTGGTCCTAAATTTCTAATTTGACTAATAACTGAGATGGAACATGAAATAAACACATAAAACCATCTAAATATAATTTGTGGATTTCTCTTTTCACTGAAATACCGTGTTACTGTGAGGCTTTTTCTCGGCGTGTGACTGTTGGTGGCTGTCACTTCTAACCCTGGACACTGAATCCACTAACATTGTAGCCACTAACTTCACAATTCCATGCATGTGTGAGTTGCATGTTCTCCTTGCCGCAGTACACATATGGACATCAAATCACAAGAGCTGGTTCTTTCCTTCCTCCTTGTGGGTCCTGGAGAGGTCAGAAGACAAGAGATCTCAGGCTCTGTTACCAGGCTTGCTGGTGAGCACCTCACCTCGCTGAGCCGCCTTCCTGGGCCCCATAGTGTTTTTAAGAGGGTTGCCCTGTATATGACGGACAAACTTTAAAACTAGTTTGAAACATCCGAGTGTCAGTGGCATGCACTTTGGAGGCAGAGGCAGGAGGATCAGTTTGTTCTATACAGTGAATCCCAGGTCAGTCAAGACTACACAGCGAGACCATGTCTCAAACAAAGCAAAACAAAAATTTCAAACCAGTACCTATTAATATGTAAATTGTAAATTTCATTACTCCATTTTCTGCTTAACTTCTTTAAGCAAGAATCCTGGTTGTGTTGACAATCCACCTGGTAATTCCAGATAAAATGTTTGATCCTCATATCCTTAAAAAAAAGAAAACTATCATTAAAAAAAAGAAAACTAGCTGGCTGGTGGCAGCACATGCCTTTAATCCTAGCACTCGAGAGGCAGAGGCAGGCAGATCTCTGAGAGTTCAAGGCCAGCCTGGTCTACAGAGTGAGTTCCAAGAGAGCCAGGGCTGTTACACAAAGTAACCCTGTATTGCAAAACCAAACCAACCAATCAAAAAACAAAGATGGAGAAGAAAAATAGAAGAGGAGGAGGAGGAGATGAAGAAGGAGCAGGAGGAGGAGGAGAAGGAGGAGGAGGACAGACCTTCAACAGCAGCAGCCATCTTAGAGGCAGGTAGGATGGTTTCCTGGATACAGGCCTTGCTGACGAGCCTGATGACCTGAGCTTGACCTCTCTGATGTTGTCTTATGATGTCACCATGCAATGGCACGTGCTTGACCCACACAGTACATAGGTAAATGTCAGTAAGAAGATGATGCATGCTGGGCAGTGGTGTCGCACGCCTTTAATCCCAGCACTTGGGAGGCAGAGGCAGGCGGATTTCTGAGTTTGAGGCCAGCCTGGTCTACAGAGTGGGTTCCAGGACAGCCAGGGCTACACAGAGAAACCCTGTCTCGAAAAACCAAAAAAAAAAAAAAAAAAAAGATGCACGTCCCTCCCTCCCCACATCTTTACTGAGCCTCACTGTGGAGCTCAGGTTGGCACTGAGCCGTCTCCACCTCCCAAGAACTGGGACTACAGGAGCTACTGCTCCTGTCTGTCAATCTGGTTTCCTACATTTTTTCCCCTTATTTTAGTTTGTTTGTAAGGCTCCTTCAAAAGACTACAAACTTTAGAAGTAAAATTGGGTTATGAGGTTGATAACTGTGCTGAGCTCCTCTGCCCTGTCCATTGCTTCTTCAGACAGGGCCTGACTCTGTATTCCAGGCTCTCTTGGAGCTCGCTGTGTAGCCCAGGATGTCCTCAAGCTAGTGGCAGTCCTCCTGCCTCACCTTCCTGGTTGTAGGATTTCAGGTATGAGCTGCCACAGCTTCTGGTCTCTACTTCTATTTATTTTTTATTTTTTGACACAGCATTTCTCTGTGCAGCCTTGTCTGTCCTGGAACTGGTTCTGTGGACCAGGCTGGCCTCTACCTCAGAGATTGACCTGCCTCTACCCGCTAAGCACTGGGATTAAAGGCGTGCGCCACTGTGCCCAGCCCATATTTGTTTTACCTGGAAGGGCTTATGTTACTTCTCCAACCTCTCCACACTAGCACCACTCTCTACTGCCCTTCTCTGGACTGACTTCTCCTGTCTTATGACCATAATTCCATCACCATTTGTGGGTGAATCAGACTTAGGTGTGACACAGAGGTTGTAGTGAGTATTAATGACATGTACACTATCATTAAACTTTTGTGTTTTGTTTTGGTACAGGGTCTTACTGTGAAGGTCTGGAACTGTGTATATAGACAAGGCCAATTTTAAGCTGGTGACAGTTCTCCTGCCTCTCTGCCTCTTGAATGCTGGGACTATGGGTGTGGATCATCATGCCATGATGTGTGTGTGTGTGTGTACGCTTGTGCACGTACATGCATTGTACATGACTTGCACATGTGGAGATCAGAGGTCAATGTCAGGAACCTCCCTCCCTCTGTTGCCCTCGTCCTTACTTTTGTGACGTAGGATTTCTCACTGAACCTGGAGCTCAGCAGCTTGGCTAAGATGTGCTGGTCCACGAGCTCCGGGATGTGCTGTCACTGCCCTGCCAGGGCTGCAGTTGCAGGCCTGACCACTGGCCAGCTTTTGTGTGATGCAGAAGCTAGTGCTCACAACAAGCCCTCTCCCCAGACAGGGTGTCATGTAACTCAGGCTGGCAGTGAACTCCTTGGTTGGTGCTCCTGCTTCTCTCCCTCTCATGCTGAGATGCTACTTGCACCACCACACTCAGTATACCACTATACGTGTCTTCCTGTGTAACTTTCTCCCAGAATTATTCACTGCTTGTTCTATCGCTGCCCCGCTGTGTGTCTCATGTGTCTGTCTGTCTGTCTGTCTCTCTCGCCCAATCCCCACAGAAACATTTTAAAACAAAGTCGTTTGGTGGTTTTCCTCAGATTGTAGAGTGTCACAGAAAGGCGCTAAGTGTGAGTGAGACTCAGAGAGCACAGGCCAGTGCACTCAGTCAGAGCTGAGTACCATCTGTCCTCCATCTTTAGAGCAGCGGGAGTGCACACCTGAGCTGAGGTACTGTTTTCCCTTTGAGCGTCATCACTCTCTGTCCACTGCTGTCACATACTGTGGATGGACAACCCTTAGATGGCTCCGTGGTCACAGTGTTTTCAGTAATCCAGCCCCAGGTGGCAGAGGTAAGTGCGTCTCTGTGAGCTCGAAGGCAGCCTGATCTCCACAGCAGGAGTGGGGCCAGATAATGCTACTACGCTGCTGAGAACAGCGCTTTGAACACTGCTGGACATGGGCATGCGCCTTTGTCAACTGCTCCGTCTCTTAGACATTCAAAACAAACAACACCCAGAAAAATAAGGTATGTCTTATCAAAGGAATATCAGTTTGTTCTCTATTTGCGGCAGCTGACGCCCTGATTGGTTTGGCGCATGCGTGCTGTACATATCAATTGCATCAGAATCCAGCGAGTGTTCTTTTAGTGCGCTCTTGATCAGACACTGTGGCCTAGGCTGCACTCAATAGACATAACATAAAAGACTGTCCTCCTCCGAGTTCAGTATGTCCAGCTGTGTTTAAATAACACAGCTTAGCACTTTAAATAAACAGGAGCTCATTGCCTGTATTTTTAAGCTGTTACCTGCTTCACTTCTTACGACCCACTAACCACATTCCCTATACCTAGTCTACTATAATTTCTCATGTTTTAGTTTTTTTCTGTTGGGGCAATTTCAGCCAAGACAGCAATAACAGTGGGATGGTGAAGAGACCCATCCACGGGTTCATCCTGACAGCTGGTTAACCAGGCCTGTGCTTTAGAGAGACAGTCCCCATCAAGCTGCTTAACACAGTACAAGGCTATACAGATTACTTACCGAAAATGCTTTTCTAATTATTTTTTCTAATTTTATTGAAGTATAAATGACAAAAGGACATTGTACTCTTTTAAGGTGTACAAGAAAATTAACACCCTTCTTGACTGAACATTTGAATAATGTGGGCATCTAGTTCAGATGAGAGATGCTTTTGGTACCTTTAAAAATATCAAGGCTGTTTAAAACAACTATAGAAGTGAATCAGACCTAGATATTTGTATAAAAACAGCCAAAGACATTGGTTATTGCTCCTCCAGCATGTGGTTAAGGTAAGAACGTGTGAAGAATTCCACAGCAAGCTGTGGAAAGATCCACCCTGCTCCCAGTTCTCCCTTTAGTCTTGACTTTAAAATGGCTCACAAACTGCGGTTTGTAGGCCAAGTCCCTTCTGTCATCTGCATTTTCCAACGTGAGTTTTACTGGATAGCTCCTGCTTTGGTCTGTCTGCACTTGCGTTGAGCTCAGCACTGGGCAGCTGCGGCTATACCGCGAGCCACGCTGCTGCTTTGATTCCTTAGAGAAGTTTGCCAGTAATAAATAAACGGCTTAAATAAACGGAAAAGTAATTGATCATATCGACAGAAACCCAAAATGTTTCGCTTTTTGAGGGAGAGGGAGAGAGAGGGAGAGAGGGAGGAGAGAGGGAGAGAGGGAGAGAGGGGGGTGGGGAGAAGGAAAGAGAGAGAGAGAGAGACAGAGCACACAATCACCATGCCAGGGTCCAAATGTGGAGGTCAGGTTCTTGACTTCCATCCTGTTGCAGCAGGTGCAGGCTCTCTATTATATTACACTGCTGTGCTACAGACTTGCAGGAGATTCTCCTGTGTCTACGTCCCATGTAACACTGTTGGGCTTGCACTACTAGCTTGTGCTTTTACCCACAGAACCACCTCCCCATCTCCAAACTTAGGTGAGAAAAGATTCCCTGCCTGACACCACCCCCACTCCATCATCCCCCCACCGCCCCCAAAACAAAAAGAGAAATGATATAGGGAAAGGTCCTAATGGTATAAACCTTCCTAAACTTTACATCTGGGCTAGGCAGAGAGTGGTCCTGGCTTGGGAAGTTTGTCATTTTGCAGCGTTGTTTCTCCTTTCTTTACCACAGGGGGCCGCTGTGTTACGTGTTCAGGATGCTGCCACTCGGCTCCGCCTTCTGAGTCGCTTGGCCTTAAGATCAGTGCAGGCACAGGCACAGGCACCCAGTGGTCAGAACGAGCAGGCTCCAACTCTGTTCCCCTGGGGGGATGTTCTGACACCTGTAGCAAGCTCTTCCCTCACCCCCCTAAGGAGTAAACAGGAACAGTATGTGAAGGTATGTGAGCACGGATCAGATCGTACGTTATCAGAAGTATTTAGAGTCTGAAATGAAGTGACTGAGAGTGCGTGCTTCCCCTGCAGGCGGCCAGGACACTGTTCACTGATGAAGCCTTAAAGCCTTGCCCGAGGTGCCAATCCCCTGCCAAGTACCAGCCGCATAAGAAAAGGGGACTATGTAGCCGTCTGGCCTGCGGCTTTGACTTTTGTGTGTTGTGTCTGTGCGCTTATCATGGGTCTGAAGACTGTAGAAGAGGGTCGGCAAAGGCGAGAGGTCGTAAAGATGTTCTCCCAGGGAGTGCCCAAAGCAAGCGGAACTTAAAACGCCTCTGAAGAGACTAAGGAACCACTCCCTCGCTGGCCCATGTTCTGGCTGACTTAAAATTATGACTATTTTCAACACATGCAAATCTTCCCATTGATGACAGACGGTGATTTATTTCCTACTTTGTATAAGTTATAATGCATACCGTTGTATATGTTCTTTAAAGTGATGAGTTTTGAAAGAATTTTATTTTACTATGTCATATCCCCATTTTAAATATTTTGATGTTTTAAATAAAGAATTTTTAGGGTTGTTATATTTGTGTGTTTTATTGCTCCCATGCAACCTTTTAAATTTGTGCATTTCAAAATAATGTGTTGAAATGTTCTTCAATTATTTAAAAAAATAATTTCCAAATAATTTGAAAAAATTTGAACTTGAGGCCAATGAACTTTCTGGCTTGGAAAATGATGGCTGAAATTAAATATAAATAAAATGTTTTTAGAAGTTCCATCAAATGTAATCTATACTTTCAACCTTTCTCTTACTTGATATTTTAGTAGACTTTTGGTTTAGTAAAATTTACATAATACTAATAAATGTCAGTTATGGGGCCTGCGTAGTTACTTATAATGGGAATTTTATTTAACAGACTCCTATAAGTCACACATTTCTAATTAAATACTTAAAAATCTGGAATTATAGTAACAGATTCTGATATTTTAAGAGATTTGGGCTGTGCAGAAATAACGGGTTTTGAATGGGAAAAGTATGAAGTTATTAATAATGGACATTATAATTTGTATGTGTTTGTAATGTGCCTTTTTCCAAGAGGGATTTGGGAATGAGTGTGCTCTGTTTATAGATCAGTGGCAAAGAGCTAAGTTTTATTGCTGAAAAAAGTGTAAGAGAGGACTTTTTGTTTTTGCTTTTGGGTGGTGGTGTTGTTTTGAAGACAGGGTCTCACCAGGTCTCCTGAAGTCACTCGGTAGACCAGGCCTTGAACACACCTGCCTCCTGAGCTGAGATTAGAGTCCTTCACGACTATACCAGGCCTCAAGAAGGAAACTTTTTTTTTTTTTTTTTTTTTTTTTTTTGGTTTTTCGAGGCAGGGTTTCTCTGTGTAGCCCTGGCTGTCCTGGAACTCACTCTCTAGACCAGGCTGGCCTCGAACTCAGAAATCCGCCTGCCTCTGCCTCCCAAGTGCTGGGATTAAAGGCGTGCGCCACCACTGCCCGGCTAAGAAGGAAACTTTTAAAAGATGATTTATTTTTATCTTATGTGCATTGGTGTTTTGTCTGCATATATGTGCGGGTATTAAGTTCCCTGGAGGTGGAGTTGCAGACAGTTGTGAGCTGCCATGTGGATGCTGGGAATTGAACCTGGGTTTTTTGGAAGAACAATCAGTGCTCTTAGCCACTGAGCCATCTCTCCAGCCCCATATGAGGAAAACCGACAACAGACTTGTATCTTGTGAATGTAAGTGATTGCTGTATGGATAATGTGTGTTTATACTATACACGCATATTTCGATGTAGCTCTGAACACATTATTTTAAGAAAATGATTAAAATTAAAACTAATAATTAAAACTAAATTTAAAATTTACGTATTTTCTAAGTTGAGTGTCTCTTTTTTTTTCCTTTTCTTCTTTTTCTTTTGACAAACTCTGAAGTTCAGGCTGGCCTTGAACTTGAAGCAATCCTCTTGTGTGCTGAGATTATAGGCCACCACACCCATGTTGGTGTCTATTTAATTTCCTGAGGCATCTTCTGCCCCAGGACTGATTTTCTAATGTTTACTTCAATCTTTACTGTCACCTGCATCAGTCACAGAGGCTCTTGAGTGCATTTTTAGGACATTTGCTTCGGTCCTGATTCTCTTACTGTATGATGTCATCTCGGACTCATTTCCTCTCTTGAACTGCTCACTCCCTGTGGCCTTAAGTGTGTCTGGGTGTGGGTATGTACAGGAGTGCCGGTACCAGAGGAAGGTATCAGATCTGGTCTGGTTGTGAGCTGCCCAGTGTGGGTCATGGGACCTGTGCAAGACCTATGCAAGAGTTGTACTTGCTTTCAACCTCTGAGCCATATCTCCAACCTCCAAAGCTAAGTTCCATCCCCTTGGCTTAACCTTAGCATAAATCACAGTTATAAATTCATGACACAAAGATTCACTGGGGATTTGGGCACTTAATAAATTACATTCCTGTTTATGTCATTTCTTTAAATTATTTCTGGCTAAATCGCATTGTAAAAGATCAGATTAGGGATGGCGAGATGGTTCAGTAGTTAAAAAGCACTGGCTGCTCTTCCAAAAGGACCCAGATTCAAATCCCAGTGCCTACAGCAGTTTACAACTGTCTGTAATTCCAGTTCCAGAAGATCTGACATGCTCACACAGACATACATGGAGGCAGAACACCAATGTAAATAAAGTAATAATAACAGTAATATCAGATTATTAGAGGGGTGGCATAGGCAAGGGAGAGGTCCCCCTGCCCCCCCTCCCCACGGCAGGCAAGAGAGCTGGCCCTGCCCCTCACTGACAGCTCACTCAGGAGAGCAGGCCCCACACCTGGCCTGGACAGTAGAGCTGTCCCAGGTGGTGGGAGAGCAGGGACCCACCCCCAGGCAGCCCCAAGGGCATGAGCAAGGGAGAGCTGTCCCCACCCTTTGTTTGCCATGGAGTAGAAAGATCAAGATTCTTCTAGTCACCTGTGGCAGGCAGGAGACTGGCATCACCCCTCACTGGCAGGAGCACTTGAGCCACCAGAGGCCGTGCCTAGCCTGGGTAGCAGAGGTGAGCTGGCTCTGGTGGTAGAAGCATGGGTGAGCTGGCCTTGAGGGTGTGCGAGCAGGAGGCTGACCCTGCCAATTGCTGGCTGCAGTCCTTGGTGAGCTGGCAGGGGCAGTGCTGGAGAGCTCGCCCTGGTGCTGTGGGTGAGGACAGCTGATGGACTGGCCAACTCAGATACCTCTCAGGCCCAGGTCCAGGCCTCGAGTTGGCCCACCCTAACATCTACCCTATTGTGATCTGCTGGAGTGCGTGAAAGTGCCTGCCGTGCAGATCCAAAGCTACAGCGTCTCCCTGACCCAGGACAACAGGATATTGGAGAGGAGTCCCCGTGAGAACCAGCGTAGATAGGGGAGCAGAAGCCAGAGGCCTCAAATGACTAGGACACCTGCAGCTTCCACAACAAAAATTTTTAAGTTCTAATTTTATTTTCTTTTGCAAGGGCAGAGGGCAGATAGGAAGGGACAGAGAGATGAGTGGGATTGGGGTGCATGATGTGAAATTCACAAAGAATAAGATCAAATTACTTATTTTAAATACAGAGCAGTTAATTTTTACGAGAATACTAAGACATTCCACTAGGGGGCACCAAAGACTTATTTATGGTGTTAAAGGCCTTTTACAAGTAAATGTAGCTTTTATAAATTTGACAAATACATTTTCAGATAGCGGAATTGTTTCTCTACTTCATTTTTAAAACTATGTGTAGAATAAATTGAGTTGGTAATTAAAATATTTTGGTTGGCTTGCAAGTGTGCACTCTTTTGCAGAGCCCTTTGCTGGTGGACCCTTGTGCGTTCTCCCCGCTGTTAACTTACCCACCAGTCCTGTGCTCCTGGTTCCCTCACCGTAGACTGTGGAGACAGATAAGTGTTTCCCCTCAGGTGGTTCCTGTCTTGCTGGAAGCAGGGACAGGGTTAGGGTCTTAGTGACTAAGACCTACATCCTGCCTACATTACTGCGAATATTCCCAACAGGTCCTCTCCAAACACCTCATTCCAGGCTGTCTACTCCGTACCACATCGCTTCCTCTTAAAGAGCAGACTTTGAGCAGTCTCTCCGGCGATCACTCTGCACACTTTATTCCAAACACGATGCCACCTTGCTCTTTCAACCTGCCATGTGTTCTCTCCCACTCCCTTCCTCTTTTTCTGTACAGACTGTTAACCCTGTCATCCCTCTTCTCTTTCCATGCGGCATTTTCTGGTATGCATTTATCCTTTTTTTGTGTGTGTGGTCTTTCTACCGTGTTCACTGCCATTAAAGCCTTCTCTGCCACCATCAGCGAGTTCTTGAAGAGCAGAACGCTTTAACCTTCGAAAGTGTCAGCAAATGCCTCCTGCAGAATAGACTGTGCACAGAGGCTTAGTTGAATGGCTACAGGGGTGACAATTGGTTGTCATTTGACATGAGGAATTTATCCAAATCTCCTTTTCCTTTAAAAGGAGATTTCCATTGCAGTTATTTTTTATTAATTTCCTTTTCCTTTAAAAGGAGGCTTTTTAAAGTAATTTTTTATTTTAATTTTAACTATTTAATTTCTAAATACAATTTAAAAGTAATTTGAATTTTATTTATTTTTAAAGTAATTTTCTAGTTACTTTTATTTATTTTGTGTGAGTCAGAACTGAGCTACCACATCTTTGCTGCTCTGATGGAAAACCATGTTCGGTTTTCCAATCCTGTTCTCGCCTCTTCCTGGGACGCTCTCTCCCTTCGGCCATCTGCCCCCTTCTTGCTTCACCTATGAAGCTCTGACTCCTCCAGGGGGTCAGGCTGAGAGCCACCTCCTGCCCCAGGCTGGCTGTCTCCTTGGGGCAGCTGGAGCTCCTCTGTGAATCAGAGCTCTCTGTTCTCTTCCCACCACAGCGAATTCCTCCACCCCACTGCGCTCCAATCCTTAGTCTGAAGGAAGCCCTGTGTTTGGCAGACCCTTTCTTTCCAAGGTGCCTCATGTCTGGTGAGGTTAGGAGCACAGCACAAGCTGAGGTAGGGAGAAGGGTCCCTCAGTCTTCCCCTTGGCTGTCAGGGAAGTGTAAGGTGCCGTCTCCTTTCTGAGAGTCGCACTGTAATCAAGTATAAGTGCTCTTTAATTATTTCCTGAGAGGATAAATATTCTAGGGGCAGGGCTGTGGTCCCCCCACCCCCTCCCCCCTTCTCCATGATGTTCCTGTAATCTTACAGAGACAAGCAAATGATGACTGAAGGATTGTGGGAGCCAGAGACAGGGACACCAATGTAAACAATGAAACTTGTTACTTATCTTTATTGTTGGGTTTTTGTTTTGTTTTTTGACAGGGTCTTACCACATAGCCCTTGCTGGCTTAGAATTTTCCATGTAGACCAGACTGGCCTCAAATTCACAGAGGTCCACTTGCCTCTCTGCCTCTCAGTTGCTGGGGTTAATAGCATATGCTAATATGCCCAGCTGGTAGCTCATTTTTAATTTGGCGGTGAACTAAATGCCTGTTCACATATGTGTTAGGAACAACCAACTCTGTGAGAGAAGGTGCCATTATCAGCATTTTTTTTCCAGAAAAGAAATATCTAGATGAGCTGAGAGATATACTCAGCCCTCACTGGTGAATCTAGAGCTGGAGTTAAAGATGGCTGTTTGTCGTTAGACACTGGTCTTGGCTTGGTGCCTGCTACATGTGTGTCTGAGCACCACATGTGTGCAGTGCCCACAGAAGCCAGAAGAAGACATCAGACCCCCTGGGACTGGAGTGACAGACCCATCCTGTATCAGGGACCTCTGTGTATGTTGCTCTCTGCCTTATTAGAGAGTCACTTGCTGTTGTCTTTGCTTCTAGCAAATAAGAAATTCAAGCTATTGGGCTTCCTCCCTACCCTCAACGACTGACATGTATTTAGGGCATTACATTTTGAGATCTTTTGACAATCAATATTCTTTCATAACTTCAAATAATATAGTATCAGTTTCTTCATTAAATAGGGTTGTTTGGGGAGCTGAAGAGATTGCTCAGGAGTTAAGAGCACTTGCTTCTCTTGAGTAGGATCCAGGTTTGCTTCCTAGCACCCATGTGGTGGCTGTAACTCAACTTCAGGGATCTCATACCCTCTTCTTGCCTCTATGGGTATCGGCATGCATATGGTGCACAGACATATATACATGTATGCAAATATTCATAATCTTAAAAAGGATTGTTCAGTACATATTTATTGAGCATCTACTACATCATAGTTTAATCTATTAGAGGTAGCAGAGGTGCTAACTTAGTTCAAAATAATCTCTTAAGAGTACCAGAGAGATGGTTCAGGGGTTAAGAGCACTGGCTGCTCTCTCAGAGAACCCAGGTTCAATTCCCAGCAATGGTCTGACACTCCAGTTCCAGGGAATCTGATGCCCTCTTTTGGCTTCTGTGGGTACCAAGGCACACATGTGGTGCTCAGACACATATGCAGGCAAAACATGCTACACATAAAGTTATCACTAAGAGCTTAAATTCATTTTCAAAAAGGAAAATGAGTTTGGGGAGAAGAAACACAGGAGGGTTAGGGAGAAGAGAGAAAAACAAGGGAGTGTTTACTTTTAAAAATATTTCATGTATGTGTTTGCCTACATGTGTGTCTGTGTACCATGTGTGTGCCTTGTGCCCACAGAAGCCAGAAGAATTCATTGGATCCTGTAGGACTAGAGTAACAGATGGTTGTGAGCTGCCACGTGTGTGCTGGAAATTGAACCCAGGTCCCTTGAAAAAGCCTGCAAGGCCTATAAACTGCTGAGCTATCTCTGTAGCCCCAGAAGAAGGTATTCTTTATCTGTAAAAATCACAACATCCATAAATTAGCATTTTCAAATTTTGACTAGGAAAGGGTTAAAAACGAAATGGAATTATCTCACCAGTGCATACTAGAAACAAAGCAATGGAATGGAATCTACGGACAATTAGAGCAAATCTAAACCAGCAGGCCCAGATGGTAGTTAACTTGGAGAAGCTAAGAAATTACCTAATGAATATATTAAACTAATTATGTTCTTCCAAAAATTATGAACTGTTAATTTAGGAAGTATAAAAAACAAAAACATAATTTTCCTACTAAATGTCATACAGGTGTGGGTAATTGTTTTGCAATGTAGATAGGGTATAGATAAGGTATATAATTTAACGACAGAAACAAAAAAGCTAATGTTGGTCCCGAGGAGCGTGGAAGTACTCAGAAGGGTGACGGTGGTGTCACGAAGCCTCAGCCTCCTTGGCGGGGCTGGGCAGTATCTCAGCAAACTCCAGTGAATTAGCTGGTCATTCGAATTCACGAGGGTGGTTTTGTGATGTGGCAATAAGACAATCAAAACCAGAACAGAGCCTGCTCAGAGCTGTGGTCTGGGAGTCTACCCTCAATGCCTGTGGGGTTCAGGAACTCCAAGGCAGGCAAGGGAGAGGAGCCCTGTAGGGATAGGCAGAGAAGACTCCATCTTGGTCTCTGCAGAGGCTGTTGCTCAGGAAGATGGGCGTGGGTTAACTAGCCTGCAGTGCACCCCCTCGGGTTGGTTTAGTGAGCACGGTTGTCTGTGAATAGTTCTGAGTTTGTATCCCACATTCTGGAGTCCTGTGTCAACTGCAAACTGGAAATCTTGGTTTAGGAACTTCTTTGACAGTGGCCCTGAACAGCCTTCCCATCTCTGCTGAGGACAATACCCTTCTGTGTGTTCAGACAAGAATCTTCAAGAGTCATTCCACATACCTGTTTCTTTCCCACACCCAACTTGTCAGATCTTCTAGACTATTTTTTAACATTTATTTATGTGTATGTGCCTGAGTGTGTATACTACATCCGTGCAGGAAGAGGTGGTGGGGTCGCTGGAGCTGGAGTTCTGGGCCACCATGAAGGTTCTGGACTTGGACCCTCTAGAGCTCTTAACTGCCCAGCCATCACTCCAGCCCCTCAGCTCTCCTCCTAAATACAGATGTGAGGCCTGGAAGCTGTGTTGCCTGGGCACCATCAGCTAGGACCTGCCTGGACCCGAGCTGTCTACATCCTCTACAGCAGCCAAAGTAGCACTTTGATCTCTGCTGGGTCCCCAAGGACTTTGGGGAACCCCCACTCCGTCTCCCTTCACCTCTTTGTTCCCTTCCACTGCTCTCCCTTGGTTTCATTTGGCTTTCGGATTTTGTTTGGCAAGGGCAATATTTCACTTGTGTCTTTTTCCTGTGTCACACTGAAATAGCAGTAAATACAACCAGGGAGCAGGTGTCTGCTTCCTTAGAACATAGGCGCCCCTTGTCTTAAGGGCACACACTGAGGAGGCAAAGGTGGAGCCACTGAAGGATTTTAAGTAGGTCAGATTTGCATTTAGATAGCAGGTTTTGCTTTCAGCATGGATAATGGATCTAAGGAGAACTCCTAGCTGGAGGCAGAGCCTGGAAGACAGACCAGTTAGGAAGCTTTTTCAGCAGTCCAGATGGGAGCCAGCACTAGGGCTGGTGTGGGTGCTCGTGGGAAACGCGGGCAGAGCCCAAATACAGAAATAGGTTAAGGTAGAACGGGCTGAATCCAGTGCTTGCCTGAATGTAGGGTTTGGAGGGAAAGTTTTAGGGGGAAACTTTTGGCTCGAGTTACTCGGAAGATGTATCATTTAATGGTCATAAGATTTATGCTCCAAGATGAAACTATTTGTGTTTTAGTTGAGATAGGCTGGCCTTGAACCCCCGATCATCCTGCCTCCACCTTCCTAGTGCAGGCTTTGCGATTCTTTGCCCCAACCCTGGGCAGAAGATGAAGCTCAAAGACCCTGTTTGGGAATGGGTGTGACTTGGGTGTGGAGTGATAGGGTAGGGTGGGGTATATTTCCTGTTAGACATTTGCATTGGAAGTACTGCTGGGTAGGGGGCTAGCAGTTAGCTCTGGGGTTTATTTGGCACCACTGAGGAAATTCAGAACTACAGAATGGGATATTTTAAGTTTTATAAAAAATTGTTTTTCGTATTTAGAATAATTATTAGTTTAAATTTTCATCTTTTCTATTTAAATAAATCATCATCATCATCATCATCATCATCATCATCATCATCATCATCATCATTTTGTGGGTTTTGCTTTACTGTAGCCCAGGCTGGCCGTAAACTCTATGTAGCTGAGGACAAGCCTTAACTCTAGTCTCCTGCCTCCATTTGTTAACTGCTGGGATTACAGGTGTGTGCCACCAGGCAGGGCTCTGTTTTCCTAACTCCTTTCCTGAACGCGCATTACAGGGTAGTAATCTGAGGTCCCCAGTTCGGGTAACTTTTAGTGGTCAGAGTTCATGAAACACGCTATAACCTTGCTACAGGCGTCTGACCAGTGCTAAGGAAACTGAGGCCTGGCTCTGCGGTCCTTCCCCGGGGAGGGTCTGCTCCCCGCTCCCCGCCAGCAGCCCTTCCCCCCTCGGAGGAGCCCTGCGATCTCCACAGTAACGGCCGCTCCCCAGCCGCCACCCCTGGCCCAGGCGCCTCTGCTTTGTCCAGCTCTATGGCAACAGCGGGCAGCGCGGAGCGGGCAGCCCTAGGCCGCTTGCCGCCGGGCGGCTGTCGCTCCCAAGACCGCGGGGCCGGGCAGCTGGGCCCCCCGACAGGATGCCGGAGAAGCGGCTCTCGGCCGGTAGGTGGGCCCGGGAAGCCCGCCGCAGGGCTCCCGCACCCGGACCGCTCGACCCCAGCCCCCGCCCTCCCTGCCTTGTAGAGGAACCCCCAGGGCGGTCTCAATTACCATGTGCTCTATCTCGCTAAGCTCTCCTTTTGCAACTGGGGGCCTTAGGTTAGCTCTGAGGTCGCAGTGGGTCCCAAGCCAGAGAGGTCTTTCCTCCCCACCGCCACCTTGAATCCTACCTTAAAATCTAATCCATGTGCAGATAATGAGCATTTTACAGAGCTCACCCGGGATGTCTATACAGTAGGGTCAGATGATTTCAGTTAAGTCTAAAAGGAAGATCTGAGTGCGAAAAGGTAACGTTTTGTCTCCTTTCAGAGCCGCCAGACGTTACAGAAGAAGAGTTTGTAAGTACAGTTTAGAGGGGCTACTTAGTGTTTCCCCCTTGGCTTTTGTTTTAGTAGAAACGCTTAGATTCTAGAAGAAGCTGCGTGCCTTTCCTTTTGTCATTCCAGCTAACACGGTGGCGGTGGCGAGAACAGGTCTCTTTTACATTCTCTTCCGCCGAAGCTGTCTACTGTGAAAGACCTCATGTAATTTCTCCATACACTTGCTGTCCCCGTGGGGCAGGCCGGCTGAGGTCTCCCTGGCTTTATTGTGATGTGCTGGCAGTTCCTGGTTGCAGTAAACATTAGTGGATGGCGTTGAAGAAAGGGGGTTGAGCAGTAACCTTGCTCACCCCAGCATTAGAGATGAGACTGAAGGGTTGGGAGTTCGGGGCCATCCTTTGAGACATAGCAAATTCAAGGCTACTGTGAGATCCTGTCTTAAAAAAAAATAGCCGGGCAGTGGTGGCGCACGCCTTTTATCCCAGCACTCGCGAGGCAGAGGCAGGAGGATTTCTGAGTTCAAGGTCAGCCTGCTCTACAGAGTTCCAGGACAACCAGGGCTACACAGAGAAACCTGGTCTCGAAAAACCAAACCAACCAGCCAAAAAAAAAAAAAAAACCCACAAAAACCATCTCCCACCCCCATGGTAGCCCTCCAGCCTTTAAACTCAGCACTCGGGAGGCAGAGGCAGGAGGATTTCTGTGAGTTTGAGGCCAGCCTAGTCTACAGAGCAAGTTCTAGGACCTCCAGGGCTACATAGAAAGACCTTGTCTCAAAAACAACAACAACAAAAACCCAATCAATCAATAAATAATAAAAATAACAAAACCAAAAAACCTAAAAGTAATCAACCAAACAACCAAAGCAAACAAATACAAAAACAGCAAGAGAAAGCAGTAATCTACTTATAGATAAGTGTTTAAATTGTTTTCTATACATTGTTCTCAGGTCAGAATTTTGGAGAAATTGAGCATACTAAATATTTGCAAACCCATTTATCACTTGGGAGAGTGCTTTCCTTCGGGAACGTTCTATAAAGCCCGTACATGAGGAGCTTGCTCCAGGGCACAGGCAGAGGCAGAGGCTACCCTTGGTCCTGCCAAGGTCTGAGGCTAGAGCTCAAACCACTTCCAGTGTTTGCTAATGTAAATACTCTAGCACTTACCTCTCTTGTTGGCTGATTATCCTGTTTACTTTCGGCTTTTCATTCAACAAACGTGAGTGACTGTGTATTCAAAGTATTGTCCTAAATACTGAGGCTAAGTCTCAAAATATTAACAGCCCAGCTGGGGCTAACATAGGAGAGAGGGCTAAGTCAGCAGATACTAGAAGGAGGAGGAGGGGGACAGGAAGAGGAGGAGTGGGGGAGAAAAGAGAAACTCCAAACTTCCATGTATACCAACATACAGGTAGACACAGATCATCAAAATTGCTCCCACATATCGGCAGAGGCCCATTGAGTGGGAAATTTAAGTTCTTCCATCACTAAGCCTCAATGCATCGTGCAGCAGGGCTTCTGAGACAGCTCCTCCTTTCCTGTATGGTCCAGCCTGGGCATCTTACGAGTACTTAGCATTTGAGTGATTGTGCTTGAAGACTCTTAACTTGTCCTGCTTCCCGGGGCACCCGCTGGGTTCCAGGCCAGTCTTCTTTCCCCTTCCCAGCCTCTCTCTCCCCACTCCTGTGATCTATTGGCCTCTGGGACTCTGCTTCCCACATGTGCTCAGGGTGTCGCTACACAACCTGCGTGGGTCAGAACCCGCTGTCTACACAGCCCTGGATCACTTCAGACTTTGCATCTAGCTGCTTCAGGGCTGGGTGGATTGCAGATGCGTGCACCACATCTGGGTCCAGACAACACTTGTGATGCTTCTACAGATCCGGTGAGCTCTCAGTGTCCGTGTACCACCTCTTCAGACCCCTCACCTGCGCTCTCCAGCCCCCATTCTGCTTTTCCACTGTTTCCTTTTGTTGTGGTAAGTGGTACACTCCTGTTCAGTGGTCCATGCAGCCTGCCTTCCTCCCTTGATGATTTCCCTCAACCTCCCTCCCTAACCATGTCTGTTTTTGCATCCTTGGACCTGCTGTTCTATCTCCAGCTTCAGCCCCAGGCACAGAGTTTGGCTGTAGTCTTTTTTTTTTTTTTTGGTTTTTTGAGACAGGGTTTCTCTGTGTAGCCTTGGCTGTCCTGGAACTCACTCTGTAGACCAGGCTGGCCTCGAACTCAGAAATCCACCTGCCTCTGCCTCCCAAGTGCTGGGATTAAAGGCGTGCGCCACCACCGCCCGGCTTGGCTGTAGTCTTAACTGATACCAAGTCAACATTCCTTCTCTCAACTGTAGTTCTTCTTTGGTTAAAGCATCAGATGCAAACTTGTGTGCATCGGCCGTCCTGGAGTCTCCCATGGCTGCCGTATTGCTATTAACTCTTCCCAAAATTGCCATCTTACTATCTTACTCCTCTGTAAGAAACCTGATGAGTAGCTGGTATTGCCGAATGCTGGCCACAGACTGATGTTTAACCCCAGGACAGCCTTCTGAGGTAGCGGCTATTTTCCACATTTTGTAGACGAGGGGGTCAAAGTTCACAGAAGTAAGATACGACTGAGGCCACTTATCTGGTGACCCATGGAGCCCTTCAAACGCTCAGTCTTCCCTACTCTGTGACCAACCTTGTTCTCTAGGATACATACTCATCCACCCTGCTCTGAGCTCGACAGTCTGGCCCAGCTCATCTCCACAAAAACCTTCCCAAACCCAACATCATGCACTTGGCATCATGCACTTGGCATCATGCACTTGGCATCATGCCTTGGCACATGGGCAGCTTCCCATGGAGACCAGTTTGTGACCAGATCCTCAAATTCACATGTTCAACCAAGTGTTGACTGACTCCTTAAATGATTAACCTTCCTCAAACATATGCTTAGCTTTGGTTCTCCAGTGCATGTGGGTGATCTTATCAATAAATGACACATTCTTAGGAAAAGCTCCTAGCTACTCTACTATCCAGAGTAAAGCCCAGCTTGTCTGCCTGTCCTGCAGGTAAGTGCTGTCATGTGACTGGGCCCTGGGTGAGAGGCTGTGAGTAGGACTGCTGGGTGTTTGTTACAGTAAACGAGTCTCTTTGTTTACTATAGTGACATCCAAGCTATAGAGATATCAGAATGACACATTGGGATTTATTACATGCAATATACACATTGAGTCAAGTCATTCCTATTATTTTTATCAGTTAGACAGAGTACATTATTTAAGTACCCAAGTTTTAAATCCTGATTACTTTCTTCTTGTGTACCTTAAAAGTAGTTTGTCTGTAATAGGAAAACCCAGTCTCAACAATATGGAGGCCTAAATGGGAACTGCATAATGACAACACCAGCTGACATGCCATCATGAACGGGGAATGTCATAAGGTCCCTAGATGAAGAGGTACAATCAATCACTGGCTGCTGTGGGGAGGATCATCTTCTCCAGGGATGAGGTCTTGGTAGGCTATCCAGTCCCAATTGGCCAATCCTAAGCACATACATATGAGCAACACAAACAGACTCAGTGGGTAGAGGGAAATTAGAAATGATGTAAATATAGGCGCTATGTAGGAGGTTCTAAAAATGTACATATAAAAAGGGACTTCAGCTTCAAACAGTATTTATAGCATTTAATTATGAAAATTGGTGTTTGTTCTCAACTAAAACTTAGCCTTCTCAGATTCATTCTGAGATATCTCAGATTAATGCCTTCCAGCAGCCGCGGCTACAGTCGCTGGCATGCATGCGCAGATTACTTACTCCACCCCTCCACCTCCTGTGGGAAACTGGGAAGTCTGCACTGAAGGTGAACAGGCTGACTTACTTCTCACAGGAGGCACACCTGTAGGAAACCGGAAGTCAGGTTTCAAGAGTAGCGAGTGCTAACGAAGGCCCCTCCCTTCCATCATCAGGGCGCTGAGGTTGCACCAGTGGATGCACATGTGGATGACGAAATGGAGAAACAGAACTCAATTGTTGTTGTTCCTTTAACGATCAATAGATTCCTGGGTATTGGGAAGATACCAACTCACTCATCGTGTATTTCAGGAAAAGTTCATATCTGAAATGGAATATGAAAATGAAAGCAAAGCAGGTGTTTTATCACACTCTGTGACTGACTTGGAACTGGAAGCTCCTAGGGCAGTGGTTCTCAACCTATGGGCCAAGACCCCCTTGGGGGTTGAACGACCCATTCACAGGAGTCCCTTAAGACTCTTGGGAAACAGATATTCACATTACAATTTGTTAACAGTACCAAAATTCAGTTATGAAATAGCAACATAAACAATTTCAAGGTGGGG
This sequence comes from Tokudaia tokunoshimensis, assembly GCA_036184795.1. Taxonomy (NCBI): domain Eukaryota; kingdom Metazoa; phylum Chordata; class Mammalia; order Rodentia; family Muridae; genus Tokudaia; species Tokudaia tokunoshimensis. Next base: position 35,257,782 of record BTHU01000018.1, on the reverse strand, counting down.
GTCACCACACCATGAGAAACTGTATCGAAGGGTTGCAGCCTTAGGAAGGTTGAGAACCACTGAGCTGTAGTGAGTCTGTGAGTGTGAAGGTTATCTAAGAGCTGCTGGTCTACTAGGCTCTACGCAATGCATAGAGCTAAGTTTAGATCAGCTAACCATAAAAATGAAATGCATATTTTAAAAAAGTAAAAAATTGTATACCCTATAGCTATTAATATATTTATTAATGTAATAGTTATATTAATTTGCAAAATTAATATAAAATATACATTTTTCCATTCATGGATTCATGATCCTGTGGCTTAGCATTATAAAATTCTGTTACTTTTAAAAATTACTTACAGAATTTAATGAAATAAATTTCATCTGAAAGACATAGTTGTTTTAAAATATCATTTCATTTTGGATTTACTAGCTCCAACCGGGTTTGGCTACTCTGATTGTAACACAAATGCCTTCTGCCTGAGTGACACTAAAAGTTATTGAGTTAGGTAGGATGTGTTTCTTAAGAGTTAACTTGGCACTTCACTTGAGAATAAGTTCAGAAGCGTGATAATCTGAAATGTTATTTTTCTGGCTAGCATTTTGTCAGCTTGACATAAGCTAGAGTCATCTCAGGAGAGGGAACCTCAATTGAGAAAATACCAACATCAGACTGGCCTGTAAGCCAGCCTGTGGGGCATGGCTCCACCGATGTCCCACACCTTAGCTGACGATTGATGAGGGAGGGCCCAGTTAACTGTTTATGGGGCCATCCCTGGGCTGGTGGTCGTGGGTGCTATAAGAAAGCAGGCTGAGCAAGCCATGTGCAACAAGCCAGTGAGCGGTAGTGCTAAGGTGCTGGAGGTGGTGCATGTATGAACCCATGGCTCTTCTGTTTTAATCACTTGGGGTCTTAGCAGACTAAACCCTGTATTGATTAGTTGAGATTTCCAATAAGTTCCTTGATATGCATCTCATCTTGAATCTTGAAGCTGGAGCTATTTATACATTTCTTCAGACTCTGCAGTTACCTAAAGTTACCAAAACAAGTCCTCCTCCTCCTCCTCCTCCTCCTCCTTCCTCCTCCTCCCCTCCTCCTCCTTGGGCAGGGTCCCCTGCTAATTAGGTTCAGTGGATTGGCCCTAGAGCCCAGGGATGCTCCCATCTCTGTCCCCAGACTTGGTATTACAAGGGCACACCACCACACCCAGCTTCCTGTGCAAGCGCTGGGGACTGAAGTCAAATCTGAGGAATGCTTGCACAGCAAGCCCTTTACCAACTGAGCTATCTCTCCAGCCACTACTTCACTAATTTTTAAAAATTGGCTAGTAATAAAAAGAAAATTATCAGCCATATGGAAATAATAGCATTGTGTCATGTTTCAACTTTCGTGTTAGATTTGCAAAATTGAAATATAATTATGAATAATAAAATAACCACATGTACTGTTCAGCCTAGTGCGCCTTGATGTGCTTTTGACACAACGGAAACCCTGACTAATGGTGTGAGGTGTTTGATGATCGCGAGAGCAGTTTTGTTCTTGGCAGTGGTGGTTTGATTTTGCCAATTTTAAAAGTGGCTCTGTTGGTGGATGAGACAGTTACAGAAAAAAATGTGTACAGTCTGTGCTCAGAACATATGCATTGGCAAAAGAGTCTTGAGTTCAAAATCAAGCAGTATCCTGACCCTGAAAACTGAATCCCAGGCTTACAGATAAGAAGTTGAATCCCATGCTTTGCTTGTCATTTCAATTGAGCAGTGAAGAATTTCACATGTTTAGTTTAGTTTTAACTCATAATACTTGTCACTGTCTTTAACAAGTCTTCCTTTTTTACTTTAAATTTATTTTATTATTATTATTATAAATTTATTTTTGTGTGTATATGCTTGTGTGTGCACACTATGTGTACATGTGGAAGTCAGAACGACTCCGTGAAGTCTCTTCTCTCTTTACAGAGTTATGGGGATTACATCAAGGCCTTATGTCAGGTTTCCTTCTCGGTTACCTCTTACTTCTCCTCTCTGATGTGCATATTTTGACATCTGGGAACTGTGTGTGTTACATCCGTTTGTATTTATTCGTACTCTGCTCCCACGTCGTGCTTCCTTGCTACCTAGCTGCAGTAGCAAGGTCTTCTGAGAGAATATTCCAATCTAGTTTCTTTTTTGTTGAGGGTGGCGGTGTGGTTGAGGTCTCAGGCACTCTAGGTTACTTTGAACTTCCTCCATAGCTGGGGCTGGCCTTGAACTCTCAATCCTGTGCCTCCTGAGTGCTCAGCTCAGTTGTAGTCCATTTTCCTGTCCCTTCGAGGGACTGTGTTAGGTTTATAATGAGACTTCAGTGAGACTGACTTAAAAGGTCTCTAAGATCTAAGTCATAGTAACACAGACATGCTTCAAAACATGGTCTTAATATGTTTTTGTGTTTTTGCAGGAAAATTATTTGGCAACAGACAACTTCCTTGTGGATTACTTTAATGAGTTCTTAAGTCTTCCTGTGAGTACATGATGATGTTCTATTGGATATATTATTAAAGTGTTAAAACACCTTATTTTTTATTATTAGTATGTGTGTGTACATGCATGTACGTGTGTATAAGTGTGAGCGCCACCATGCGGGACTGTGTGTGCTCACATCACAGTGCAGATGTGCAGATGTCAGAGGACACTTTCTGCCTTATGTGGAGCCTGGTGGGACTCAAGTTGCCAGACTCGAGCAGCAGAACCACCTCACCAGCCCTGAAACAAACTATTCTAATCACTGGACTACTTATCGGACAGGTTTATTAAGTATAATATTTTCTTAGATCAACTAAAGGGCTGGGTGAGGTGGCACATGCCTTTAATGCCAGCACTCAGGAGGCAGAGACAGTCGATCTCTATGAGTGTGAAGCCAGCCTGGCCTACACTGAAAGTCCCTGGCCAGCCAGAGTTACATAGTGAGACCTGGTCTCAAAATCAAAATGATAAAAATGAAGATCAATTAAAGTAAACTGTGGATGTGTGGTTAATCACATGCCTAACAACTCTAATCCCAACACTTTGAAGCCTGAGGCAGAAGAATTGACATAATTAAATGCCAGCCTGGGCTATAGAATGAGACCCTGACCAAAGGGAGAAGAAGGAAGGAAGGTAAGAAGAAGAAAAATAAATAAAAATAAAGATCAATTAAGAAAATTTGCT